>CAIGQW010000302.1:15344040-15355966 GCA_903798125.1 Danio choprae | reverse complement strand
TGATTAACCATATATTCCAGTGTTTACATTAATTAGCCATGTATACCAGTGTTCACATTAATTAATCATATATTCCAGTGTTCACATTAATTAGCCATGTGAGCTCACCAATGCAGAACAAGGGGAACTAAAAGGGGGAAAAGGTCTTAAAGCTATGGTGTCAAGAACAAGCTAAGATTTTTAGGAGTTTGTCAGGTTAACACTTTTTTTTTTCACCATCCCACAGTACCATAAAGAGGTTGTGCGGTTGATGTCTGGGGAGTTCAGACGGAGGATAGGAGAGCGCTACATCGCTTTTGCCCGCAAGTGGATGAACTTTGTCCTCACAAAGTGTGAAAGCGGAAGAGGCACTCGTCCAAGGTGAGTACACTGTAATTAAACAAGTAGGGTTACTAGGATGTCATGGAGTCTGCTTCATGAATAGTCAGATGAACTTTGATCGGAATTCTGAATTGTTGTTCTGATAAGCGTAGAAAACAGGACACACACAAATATATAGTACAAGTCAGTTTTTAGAAGGTTTGTTTTTCATACTTGACTTATTTCAAGCTTATTACAATGCATAATATGACTACATGTTCTTTAAACAATAGATGCAGTTATAGTAGAAGCGTGTGTTATCATACTGCCTATCTTTTGGAACAGACTTTGGAAGTGTGTTTCTATTTCCTTAACATCCTATATTCGTAGGAAGCTCACTAGGTTTTGGAACGGAGCCAGTGTTTCATCCCACAGAGATGCTTATATTCAAAGAAAATGTTTCTTGATTCTTTCTTAATAATTTGTATTGCCACCTTGTTATTTTAACATGCTTGCAAATGTAATCCAAGGTTATGTTTTGATTTAATCTGTAGGTGGGCGACACAGGGCTTTGATTTTCTTCAAGCGATCGAGGCTGCTTTTATATCAGCCCTGCCAGAAGATGACTTTGTGGTGAAGAGATCATTGTCTTGATGTTTTAGAATCTGTTTTGTGTTTCACTTCATATAACTATCTAAATTATTTTAGGATATATAATTGTCAATATTTTCTTTTACAGAGTCTTCAAGCTCTCATGAATGAATGTATCGGGCATGTTATTGGCAAACCACACAGTCCAGTCAGCAGTATGTACTTTGGTAAGGGCTCTTTTTTTACCTAGAGTGTTTAAGATAATTTTTTTAAGGTTTTAGCGCTTGTACATTTTATTTTAATGTTATAATAGTTTGAAATATGCTTTGTATTGGATTGCATTGCATTGTATTGTATAATGTATGGTGTATTAGAGCTGGGCTGTATGACTGTATGTTTCATTAACACGGAATACATTGTTCTATTCAATTCAAGTTTATTTAAAGATAGTTCTTTATACACAATAGCTCTTATAGCTCTTTTCACAATAATTATTGTTTCAAAGCAGCTTTACAAAAGGTGCACATTATTGCAATCTTTACAATCAAAATCAGCAAAGATAAGGTTATTAGTTACCATAACATTTGTTAGTTACTGATAACTTTAACTGTTAAAGTTATTAGTAACTAGTTAATTAAAGTTGTTATATATAAACACAGTTATTGTCAACCATAGTATATATTTTTTATTCCGTGTACAGTAGTCAACATTTGAAATGGATCAAAAAAGTTTATGAGAATGCTCTAAATCTGAACAACAGCCATTGTTGTTTTTGGACAGTTTTTTATTATTATTATTATTATTATTATTATTATTATTATTATTTATTTATTTATTTTTTGATCTACTTTAAATGTTGACAAATAAACACCTCAAAATGTGAATAAGTGGGCCTGGCTAACTCATGCGCAGTGTGCATGAGACTGAGGGAAGCACTTACTGGAGCTCTCGTAGTAAGATCAGGTCAATAATCTGATGTAAAAATTGCCCTGTGATTTAGATGAACTGTTTTTGATTACCGACTTGAACTATGAATGTCAGTACAGAATAACTCTGTGTACAATGCACCTGAGTAAGTCAAACAGCCACTTGTGTAGCGCTACAGTCTCTGCAGGCTAACAGCGTCTCCCAGGTCCTACTGCCCGTTGGGTAGCTGACAGATTCATATGTGGGTGCTGTAAACTTTAGACTAGGAAAATGAAATAAAATACACAAATAGCTTAAAGATATGTCATAAAAAGCTTTGTCTCGTTTGATATATTGGTTAGAATGTTTGAAAATGTGACACCAGTCATACAGCTTAATTCAGTATCTGTTAGTCTGTTAATCCCTTTTCTTTCCAGTATTGCTCCCAAGCAGCCTCCTGCTGTGTCCTAGTGCCTGCCCCATGAGCAATGTATTCAGGGACTGCTGTGTTACTCCAAGAAAAAAGTATTACCTCTATTTTGGAACAAAGCATCAATTAATGGTACCTGTTGAAACTCTTTCAGCAGGCCCACGAAACAGCCCTCGACCTGTGAAAGTCCCCCGCTGTCACAGCGATCCTCCAAACCCATACCTCTTCATCCCTTCCACCCAAGCCGAGGGTTTCAGGTCAGTCATGATCTGTGTTGTCACTCGTAGCACATCTAGTGGCATTGCATCCCTTGTGAAAATGCACCTCTTTTGCATGCGTCATGCTCTTTTTGATTTAAACTGGAGGAGGGTTATATTAAACAAGTTGTGCTTCTTTATATCAATGCTTTAACCACATTCTTTGCTGCAACGTAGAGCTTCATATGAGTGTGTGTTGTGTTCGTATGTTGACGTTTGTAAAGCTCTGCCTTATTTGATGATACACACTTTGACCCTTGCACACATCATCCAAAAAGCTGAGGTCGTCAGTGTGTTTCTCCACCACAGCTCTCGGAGTCTGCCCTGTGATCTGCGTACCCAGTTGTGTGTCCCAGGTCCCCGTCCCACAGGGGAACACGGCCACGCCAACAAACCCTCCAATGACATCAGGTAGACAGGACCTCCTGTCCTCAACCCCAAGTAGAGCTCTGCATAATGCTCAAAATCATCCTGTTTTTTTTTTTTTTTTTTTTTTTGCATCCCATGATAAAACAGCATCTCTTGTGGATTTTAGGGTGTAAACAAGCTAACAAGAGAGTAGATAGAAAATCAAATCAAAAATGTTATTTTTGCTCACCCAAATCCATAAGAAAAGCATGAACCTTCTGAGTAATGCTGTTTTTACAGAGGATGTTGTTACTTAAAGAGGTCATATCATGAGAAGTTAAATGTACTTAATCTACTTTGAAAATAGGTTGAAAAAGGTTGACGGGACAAAAAATTACTTTTATTAGGGCTGTCAATCGATTGAACTCTTTTCATAGAATTAATTACACTAATTATATTGCATGTAACAGTTGGCTGCACAATTGTGTTAAATTGAAAGCGTTGAATATACAATACAAAAGTAGCTTTAGAAGTAAAGAAATAATTTGATTTACCTTTTAGACTACAGTGCCTAATTTTATGCCACAGCTAAAAATGTTTTTAAAAATGTATTACTTAAATCCTCATATATCCAATGTTTTTTTGTTGTTTGTTATTTTACTAGAACATTAAAATGTAAGTAAATGGCTACTGGAACTTTAAGAGTAAAAACAAAAGTATACAGACAAAACAATGTGAATACCCATGGCTAATTATACACAATGAGTTCTTATGAAGCAAAATAGTAAGTCTGTGTAAGAAACAGAACATTATTTATAACCTTAATAGCTTTAAGCCATTTGCTGAAGCTGCAGATTAAAGGCAAAAAAATTGTAGAGTATTCAGTTTCTTGCACAGATTGTTTCACTTCATAAGGCCAAAATGTAGCTTTTACCAATAAAACTGAAATCAAAATGAATAATAATTGTGCAGACATAATAATATAAAATTATAACTTGCAAAAACTTAAATACTAACGTTTAAATTTAAATAAAAATTGAAAAGCTAGTGTTAAAAATTAAGTTTAGTGCAAAATTGTTTTCTGAAGTCAAGACTTTGATTGCTGGAAGGTTAAGCAGCACAAATATTTTAGTTTTTAGATATGGCAAAGCTGCAGCTCATGCATAAATGCAGCAAATCGTTTGTGCATTACATTTAATTTCACTTGGAAATGGGGCATAAAAGCCATGGCAGTAAATAAGATATTTACTTCAGTTGAGGGTCAGAGACAAGGTGGATTTTTTTTTTACTAAAGAATAAAAATATTTGTGTGCAATAATTTAATTTAAAATGCAAAAATAAAACAATAATAAATTGCTCATGAAATATGATATGACCCCTTTAATTTAAGTTAATTCATCAAAAAGCAGTGCTCCTCCTCAATCACCTTGCCAATCAGTTTTGATGTATAAATCTAGAGTAATTGTTTGGCTTCCACATTGCTAAGCCTTTAAAATACCATTTGCTTGAATGACAAATGTGTTTAGTGAACTATGATTTTTTGCAGCTTTGACCGTGTCCGGCGCTTCCATATTAATAGCTTGTTTTGAGGCACACATTTTCACACATCTTAGGCTTAAACACACTGTCCAGGGAAACAATTAAAACACAAATACACATTGATTTATATGCGTAAAGAAGTGCTATCAGCTCATCTCCATCTCTGTGTGATTGTTCTATAGTTAATGAAAGGTTAAAACCTCTAAAAATCCACCAATCACAAAAGTTATCGCAAACGTGTTTGAGTATATACAACGATTCAACCTGTTGTTTTCATGCAAAATCAAGGGGAAATTTCTTCTTATCTAAGACCTAATTCATTCATTCATTTTCATTTCGGCTTAGTCTCTTTATTAATCTGGGGTCACCACAGCGGAATGAACCGCCAACTTATCCAGCATATGTTTTACGCAGCGGATGCCCTTCCAGCTGCAACCCATCTATGGGAAACATCCATACACACCCATTCACACTCATACACTACGGACAATTTAGTCTACCCAATTCACCTGTACCGCATGTCTTTGGACTTGTGGGGGAAACCGGAGCACCCGGAGGAAACCCACGCCAACACAGGGAGAACATGCAAACTCCACACAGAAACGCCAACTGACCTAGCCGAGGCTCGATCCAGCGACCTTCTTGCTGTGAGGCGAACGTGCTACCCACAGCGCCACTGTGAGGCCCATCTAAGACTTCATATCTGATAATTCTGCCTTTTTTTGAGAACTGATAGCTTGTAACATACAGCTGTGAAAAATGGTCTTAATTCTGAAAAGAAAACAGAATTGCAGATTTTTTTTTTTCTAAATGGATTGCATTGAAGATACATATTTTATCAATAAATTTTGTAGTTACTAAAACCTACATAAAATGAAAAGTTGCTATTTTCTAGGCTGATATGGCTAGGAAATATACTCATTTCATCATACCATATAAAAAATGTTGAGCCTGTTTTCACAAAAAGGTGGTGTTCCTTTAACAAAATCACGACAAACAAATCAGTTCAAATCAAGCTCCATTAACACCTGTAGGAGCAGTTGATGAATGTTATAACATCAGTGGCAGAGGTTGTTGGTTTGAAAGAGCTTAGTGCTGCTTATCGTGACGCTAACAGTGCTGCACTTTAATAGATCTGGCTTTCTCATCTGCTTTTGTGTTGCTCATCAAATATCCGGCATGTTTCATTTGGTTGCATTTCACATCTATCATCCTCTTTCTTTTCTGAGTGAAGGCAGTGGACTGTATGGAATGTTTAACGTGATGTTTTCTATCAGCAGAGTTTCCACTGGACATGAGAATGACCGTCTGTCGTCTGTGGCTGCGGAGCTGCAGTTTAAATCCCTCAGTCGACACTCCAGCCCAACGGAGGACAGGGAAGGTATTGAAGATTGACTTGTCTTTTTAGTGGTGTTTTTGTGTAAAAATTATTCTGAATGTTTTTTTGGTGTTTGCAGAGCCGTCGTATCCCAAAGGAGACCTTCGCAACTTTATCAGCCAGTCTAAAGGTGGAGCATATGGGAAATATTTTATGAGGATGATTTGATGGTTAGATGTAAGATGATAGACGGAAGTAGGAAATGGCTTTCAAATCTCTGTCTTTAGGCCTTAATACTTTTACAGTAAGAATGGTTTAAATAAAAATGATTATAAATGAACAATAGGACAGTATTAAACTCTACAATTTAAATGTTAATTTTAAAAGTTTGGGCTCAGTAAGATTTTTATTTTAATTATTTTTTATAAGTCAGATAATATACAGATATTAAGTAGGAATTGGTAGGAATGTTTATTTATTTATTTTTTTCTGGACTACAGATAATGTGTCTTTAAAAGTAGAAGGAAGAATACTGTAATTTGGGTTATTAAATTTGCTATTTTATTTGCTTGTATTTTTTTTTATTAATGAAAAATGTTATTATTCTATTTAGATAGATAGATAGATAGATAGATAGATAGATAGATAGATAGATCCTATCTATCTAACTTAAAATGTATATTTTTAAATAGGATTTCTGTGTTTTATTTTTTACAAAATGTGTATGCTTTACTATATGCATGTATTGCATATAGTAAAACATTAGACACAAATATTAAAATAAATTTGCATATAAAACGCTAATTTTTCACATATTAAATACTGTATATATCATTCTTACTTAGAAATTTTAAAGTATTTAAAAAAATATCTAGGTTTCCATGAAAAATTAAAAGAAATTCTTTTAATTTGCACTTATGTTTTATATTTATTATTGTTTTGACTGTAATTTTGATGAAAATTATTGCAGCCTTGACAAGCAGAAGACAAAATGTTCCACATCATCTTAAAAGGTTTAAATATTTCATGATAATTTAAATATATTACTTTACGCAACTATGAGACTGCAGTAATTAAACAAAGGTTTGAATCAGTTTTAAATAGATTAATGTAAATGCACTGTTAACTGATTCCCATTTATTTAGATGAAAATATGAATAAAATGCGTCTTCGTTATAATGAATCTTGCGCTCTTGTTTATCCTGCAGACACAGCGCGTCAGAGCCCCCTGGAGGCAGTGCGGCGCTCAATCCTAAACTTTGATGAGAAACACTATGCGCTCATGAGACAGAGAAACATCATCGGACAGGTTTGCAACACGCCGAAGTCCTACGACAACGTCATGCATGTGGGCCTGCGCAAAGTCACCTTTAAATGGCAGAGAGGAAACAAGATCGGTGAGTGGACAGTGAACAACAGTGTGCATATGACGATACACAGCACAGGTTTCCTGAACACTGTTTCTGGCTGACAGGTGAAGGGCAGTATGGGAAGGTTTACACATGCATCAATGTGGACACTGGCGAACTGATGGCCATGAAGGAGGTATGTGAAGTATCAACTATATAATCCATGTATATTGATTTATTTTTACAGTAACATTTTACAAGGTCTAATTTGTCATTAGCATTAGCTTAGCTGACACGAAAAAGTAATGAGGATCCTTTTAACAGCATTTAATAATCTTTTATTAATGCTAGTAAATGAAAATGTTCAAATGTTGAAATTAATGTTAAGACAATAAATGCTATTGTCTAGAAGTATTGTCTATTGTTAGTTCTTGTTAACTAATGTGAACAAAAATTGTAGTGTAAATTGTTACATTTTAGCCTTTTACACTTTTTATTTTATGCAATATATTTTTTATTTATCATTTTAGCAATTAACAATGTCAGGATAGTAATAGTAAAGTTGTATAAAAATACACCATTAAAGGAATATATTGATTAATGGAGGTGATTGTAAAAATACGAAGAAAAAAAAAAAAAAAAACATATAATGTGTAAAAGATGCCAAAAGGATGAAATATGTCTCATGTAAAAAGAAGAGATAAGTAAAAGAAGAAATAAGTTGAAGTAATAGACGAATGATGTGTGTGGTAATGGAGTGGGATGAAGGGCAAGCTTATTATTTTCCCCACCTCATTTCGACCATGATGAAATGTATTTTGTTTTAAGGATTGTTGTAAGTGTATGATTTTTTTGTTCTAAATAAATCAAATCAAGCATTAAATTTAGTATTAGTATTTAGTATCATACAGTTAAAAACAAAATTACCAGCCCTTTTGTCAATTTGTAATTATTTTCAAATAATTTCCATTTGCTATTATGTTTTTCTTTTGGAGAAAGTCTTTCTTTATTTCTTTATTTTTTAGTTTGGCTGGAATAAAGCAATTTAAGCAATTCAAAAACTACTATAGTCTATATTAATAACCCCCTTAAGAAATGATTATTTCTTTTTGATTGTTGAAAAAAATATCTCTCTGTTAAACAGCACTTAGGAAATATTTGAAAAAATATAAGATTTCACAGGAGACCAAATCATTTTGTCATCAACTGTATATGTGTTATATTGTACATATATAACATATATAGCTATTTTTTAAACACTGTCTTCATTCATTTTTTAGGAACTTTTAGCATGTTCTACAAAACATACAAAATTATAAAAGAAATATATAAAATAAAATCATAAACAAATAATAATAATTACAATTACAAGCATGTTAATAACTAAATGCATGTACATACACATAAAATATAAAGGTATCAAAACAATGGTGTATTAATAGCAGGTCATACAAGTTATGTTCCATATTCCATATTTTGAAAAACGCTTTAGGTGTTCTCTTAACTACATACGTACATTTTTCTAATGCCAAACAATGAGACCATTCTTGCAACCATTGTTTTAAAGGAGGGCTTTCTGTATTTTTCCAATAAAGAGCTATTATAAGTTTTGCATCTTTTATTAACTATTATGAAATTTTGATATACTGCAAATATATATGTACATTTTTATATGGTAACTATATAACTTGTATATGTTTAAAAAGAATAATAAAGCAACTTAATTTAATATTTAAATGTTTCCATAACTAATTAAAAACACATAAGCACTTCATTAACTGAAAGTATAAATTTGTTTTTTTCAGATTCGCTTTCAGCCCAATGACCACAAAACCATTAAGGAAACGGCAGATGAGCTGAAGATCTTCGAAGGAATCAAACATCCCAACCTCGTCCGCTACTTTGGTGTTGAGTTGCACAGGGTAAATGGTTAAATCATATTAATTCTCTATTCCTGCATTCTTCTTCTTACCGTATGACTTATGGTTTGTTCCTGGTGCCTGTTGTTCACGCAGGAGGAGATGTACATCTTCATGGAGTACTGTGATGAAGGCACGCTGGAGGAAGTGTCCCGTCTGGGCCTGCAGGAGCACGTCATTCGCCTCTACAGCAAACAGATCACCACGGCCATCAACGTCCTGCATGAACATGGCATTGTCCACCGAGACATTAAAGGTGCTTCACTCGTACCACACATTCCTTTACATTACCATATGACATATGCTGTTCTGAAGTACAGACATACAAAATATTATTATATCTAGCCAGTGGGATGTCTTATTCATGTTTTTCCTAAGACCCATAATTTGTGTGACTTATGAGAGTAACTTCTGTTAAACTTGAGTCAGTGAAGTGTTTTAAAAAAGCTAGGGACAATATTTAGTTTGAGTAATTTTAGCTGCCATAACTAACAAATCTGAAAGCAAATTTATTTACAGTTATTAAAGGACTTATGACACGTATACATCTAAAAAAAAAAAATTAAATTGTAGCAGTATTTGAGATTTAAAGGTGCTGTTTATATAGGTTTTTGACTCTTCTAAAGCATAAAAATACCATAATATGTTGATATTTAAGAAACATGCTAAGTGAACATTCTTGTTTATCTGAAAAACAATGCTAAAGTCAGATATTCTTCTTTGAATATGTGTTTTCCATGAAGGAACGCTGTCTTTGTTTTGGTGTTTTTAACCCGCTCAATGCCAGTTTAGCCAATTATATTTCACCACCCCGGGTTGCCTTGTTGGAAAACTGCTATTTCATTCATTTCAGTCAGAAAGGCTCTGAAAGCATACGCCCGTGACTGAAATGCGACCTCCGGTGGACAGTAGCAGACTCTGAAATGAGACGCAGATTCAGAGTTCCACATGAGGTTATCAATTAGCAAATAATATTAATATTACTAATGTAAACATTAGGTGAGCAGATTACATTGATACTGTGTGTCCTAACAACACGCTACATGACGAGATTTGCACAGAATATGCACTCACTCACAAAATGACAAGGTGTATAATCTAATAAATGCATATTAAACCTTTTTAACAATATTAAATGTACATGCTGAATCACCGGTATGTGTTGTTTTGGATATGTGAGTCAAAGTTCAATTTCACATGGTTTATTTTATTTTCAAGATCTGAGGTAAACTATCTGCTGCTGCTTTCAGTAGTATGGCAATAAATGTCATGTAAAATGGCATTCAAACTCACATTATTAGCATTTAACACTGAAACAAGCACATGAGGTGTACCTGAGGTGATCATGTCATCAAGTTTTCTGTTGTTCACCTGTGAGAAATAGAAGCCGTTTCTAATATATCAATTCGAGGTGTTGGTTAGAACAAAATTCCTTTTAATATGGAACATATTCCTTCTATCGCATGCCGTTGCTTTTATTTAGAATCGATTTAAATCAGCCTTGTTTGTCCTCAATCTGGCAACCTGCGTTTGCCTTTGTTTTAATCCAGGAATGCAATACCTAGTTCAGCCACTGGGTGTCAAATTTACATACTGCCCCTATATGAAAAAATTTGAATATTAAGAATAGAAATGTAAGTTTTAAAACTAGCTTAAATGCAAGCTGTCAATTTACCATCAATGTAGGTATTAATTAAAATGGAAATAAATTAAAATGAAATAAGCTAAAGTACCACACAATCAAATCTTAAAAAACATATTTGCTAAAATAATTTTTAATAGGTATGATCATTCTCCCCAGAGTTGATCCATTAAAAGGCAACCTATTAAAATTAGCAAATTACTTCCAATAGATCATGAACCGCCCCAAAAACTTAATAAGAGTCTTTTCACAGCAGAATTACAGATATATAGTGAAGATTACTGTACTGTAGAGAAAAATCTGGAGAGAAATAATCTGGAGGAACAAAACTGTGTAAAGAGCTCTGACCACCGCTTATGATACTTATTTAATTTTGAAAAAAATAGTTACAATAAAAATTCTGAATTTTTGTGTTTGTTTTAAATAATATTTGTTTGAAATAATTTGCTTCAGTTCTATTGAATGAAAGTGCCCCTAAAGTGAAAGTGCAACTCATCATTTGAAAGACAGTAATCATGTGTGGAAAAAGGTGGATCATTTTTATTATCCGTTTCCTCCTCAGGAGCGAATATCTTCCTCACGTCTTCGGGTCTGATAAAGCTGGGGGATTTCGGCTGCTCGGTGAAGCTGAAAAACAATGCTCAGACGATGCCTGGAGAGGTGAACAGCACTCTGGGAACAGCAGGTCAGTGTCTCAGCGCTGTAGTTTTCAGATGTAAACACTAGAGGGCACACTATACTCTAAAAATCTGTCCCAAAGAAACTCCACACACTATCTGTACTGTCCATCTGTACTGTACTGACCTGTTCTGTGAGCTGTTAAACTCTGAAGCAGGCTGCGGGTCTACACATTAGTTTGTTGATTGTGTTCGTTTTAATGGGGTTTGTAAAAGCAGTTTAAGCTGTTTCCAAATGTATCGTATCACTACTACAGTCACAAATTAAACACAAAATGGCATCTCATATTTAAATGATATTACAATATCTCATGATAAAAGGTCACTTGACAAACCGAAACACTTCCTGGAATTCCTGAGCATATTATGAAAGTTTCAAAAGGTCTCATATACATCTTAAAAAATGTGGAATTTAAAATAATTTAGTCAAACTAAAAATAAAACTTGAGAAAAGCTTTAGTTTTAAAAATAAAAATGCAAATTAGCGTTTAATTAACATATAGCTTTCATGACAGACATTAATGTAGTCTACTATAATTTAGTTTTTTTTAATTACTAGTAAAAATTTTACTTGTCAGTTTCATTAAAATATTACATGTATATAAAATACTGTATTATATGCATAATTTAAATGTTTAAAAAGTATTAAA
>CAIGQW010000302.1:15313910-15334040 GCA_903798125.1 Danio choprae | reverse complement strand
ATATATGAATGAGAAAAATCTGAAATGGAAATCTTATGCAATAAGACCACAAACGTACCCAAAAGTATTCTGGGTAATCTTGAAGGTTGCGCAGACTCTGCACGACTGTATTGCGATCCTCTTCCCATTTCCTTTTGCAGAAGACGATCTCCAGGAAATACCACATCCAGCCAATCACAGGAACAAAAGACAGTTCCTTTTTCGCCAACACCTTCGAGCTCTTAAATCAAAACATGGTAAAAGCAATTATGTGACCGTATAAGAGTTTTAGTTTACCCTAGTGTTATAGGTTATTCACCCAGAGAACTATCCCTTTAATTCCATGGCTTCTTTTTCTTGGCATTCTCATTTAGAATCATGAATTTGTTACAGTGTTTATTGTACGGTTTTTTATCTTACCCCTAAAACACCAAATCTCTCACAGAAGGTCCAGCCAGTCATAAAATCAATCTCAAAGTTATGATTGAGGACAACGATGGCATTTTCTTTGCCGTAGAGACGAAAGCTTTCTGGATCTGTGTAAAGTGTGCATTCGGTCCCAGACCACCACTCCAACAATGCCACCAATTCTAAACAAACACAGGAGGGAAAAAAAGGATTAGAATATAATTGCAGAAAGTATTTACATATTCATGAGCGTGTAGTAGTACAACTAGCTGTTCTTATATGTACATAAATAAAAGAGATTTTTAAAAATGTAAACTTCCTGTTTTTTTACCCTCCTGTGCAACACTGAGGTTTTCAAACAGGAAATAATGATGTCAGCTGTGGTTTGCATCAACCTGCTTCACTGAAAAATACAACTCACTATTAATATAATCTGTCTTTATTGGTGGAGATATGATGTTAATGATCTCCAAGACTAATTGCTATTTTTATTGGTTGTTGCAAGTTTTTATCATAGTATAATTGAGAAACATCAGAGTTATTTCTCAAACCCATACCTAATAAATCCAGTAATTACAAAAAAGAAAACCTGATCATTTTCACATGCGGTATTAATTTTATGCCATAAATGTACTATTGTGGTTTATATAAACCATTTGAGATTTTCCATGATAAGATTAGGAATTTGGGTTACATAGAATGGGTTAAAAATGATAGACTTTTTGGTTTGTTTAAAAAAAAAAAACTAAATAGAATATTAACTAAAGATAATATTTAATTAATATGTTTTGTAAATTTCTGTAAATATATCAAGGTAGGGCCTCACGGTGGCACAGTGGATAGCACGTTCGCCTCACAGCAAGAAGGTCGCTGGTTCGAGCCTCGGCTGGGTCAGTTGCCGTTTCTGTGTGGAGTTTGCATGTTCTCCCCGTGTTGGTGTGGGTTTCCTCCGGGTGCTCCAGTTTCCCCCACAAATCCAAAGACATGCGGTATAGGTGAATTGGGTTAGCTAAATTGTCCGTAGTGTATAAGTGTGAATGGGTGTGTATGGATGTTTCCCAGAGATGGGTTGCAGCTGGAAGGGCATCCGCTGCGTAAAACATATGCTGGATAAGTTGGCGGTTCATTCCGCTGTGGCGACCCCAGATTAATAAAGGGACTAAGCCGAAATGAAAATTAATGAATATCAAGGTAAAGGTCTTTTTTGAACCCCAGATTTTCAAATAGCCTATCACAGCCAAATAATGTCCAAAAACTAATAAAAAATATTGTCCCATCCTAACAAAACAAAGATGATGTATCTCAATTCCAAAATACAGGCACTTGTTATGACTGGTTTTGTGGTCCATGCATTCATTCTTATTTATCAGGGGTAGCCACAGCAGAATGAACTGACAAATATTCCGGCATACGTTTTACGCACCCGGAGGAAACCCACACAAACATGGGGAGAACATGCAAACTCCACACAGAAATGCCAACTGGCTCAGCCAGGACTCGAACCAGTGACCCTGCTTGCTGTATGGCGACAGTGCTAACCACTGAGCCACCTTGCCACCCCAGTTTTGTGGTCCAGCGTCACATATATCTATTAATTTATCATTTAAAAGTATAAAGTACATCAAGTTAAACAAACAAAATAAATGTTTTGCAGGACTTACGACTAGCAATAGAGTAACCCAGCCTGCAGTTGATCTTGCGTGCAAGCTGCTTGTTAATGGGCCACAGAGGTAGAGTACAAAGCTGCAGCAGGTTGATGATGATTCCACTGACCAGAAACACATAACAGATGATGAGATGGCACAGCAACTGAGTTTTCAGCACTTTCAGGAGTCCCATCCTTATCATGTGGTCTTCACTTCCCCAGTCCCCCGACAAAATCCTGCATAGAGAGAAACATGTATAACCCTGCCAGTTGTATCACATTAAGTAAAGAATTGTTTATCATAAATAAAACCTGATATCAACTTACAAGACATATTGCACATTTGAAAACTATATTTGGAATATGAAAATCTACCTGAGCTGATATTCAAATTGCCTGGTTGCAGCAAAGAGGAAAAACATTTATGCTTTTTTGGTGCCTTTTACCTACATCTTACATATTGTAAAAATTACTCTCCTTTGGTTTAGTCAGGTGATTTAATGGGGATCGCCACAGCGGAATGAACCACCAATTACTCCCTTCCTGCCATAACCTAACACTGAGAATACACTAATTCATAAACACCCAGTGCTGCTCTCTCTTATTCACACAAATTCATACATTTACGGCCAATTTAGTGTATCCAATTCACCTATACTGCTAACCAGCGATCTTTTTGCTGTGAAGCAACTGTGCTAACCACTTAGTAAAAATCTTCTTTTTTTTTTTTTAATCAAAACAAATAATATATATTTTTTACACATTTACAAACTTCTTTAAAAAAATTATATATATATATATACATACAGTAACAAAACTTAATAATTGATGCATAGATTTAATATGTAGCATTTGATGACATTTACAGATCTGATATATTCTGAGATTTATGCAGATTTACAGTTATGAGAGTTTAATTGTTAAATAGTCTGAAGGAAAAGCGGTTCTTATATCTGTTTTGGTTCTGTAGCATCAACAGAAATCAATGAAAGTGGGCCAGGTGAGTGGGGTCCAAAGTGATTTTCTTTGCCCTTTTTCTCTCTCTGCAGATTTTAGAGATTGAGAAGACCGACACCAGTATTTCTCTGAGCAGCTATTATAGTCCTCTGATGTCTGATTTGTTGACTGAACCAAAACATATATTTATACAATAAATGAGCACTTGAAAAATTCAACATCAGCAGAGTAGAACTATTTCAGCAGCTCCTGTGGCATGCTGAACGTCCAACATATGTTTACAGTGATCGGATCACAAGTGGTCAGCTGAGACGCATTACTTTTTCCAACTTGTATTAGCATCAGGTCAAATGAGTTTCTTGTGACTCTCTAAGTGAGACTTTTGTCAAGACCCTTCCCTCTTATTACATCACACTCTACATCACTTTCATGTGAACGCTTATTGAAGACAGAAGCACTGGTGAATGAACAAACACGTTATGCGGCTTACAAAAAAGCAGGAGGGCAAGCAAACAAAAGGTGTGGTCGGCAACTTTAGTTTTGGCGGTGCAAATGTAACCAGGAAAATGAACCGAGGGGAACTTTAGTTGTCAGAGGACTAGACTGGGGGTTCCTATAACTACCCAGTGCAAAAGTCTCTGATGCTTCATCACTGACTGAAAATGTTGGGTTTTGTAATTGGTGATGTTCCTCACGCCTGTCCTGACTGACACTGGATCATTTAATATTCATAGCATTTCATATTTGTTCCTATTTGTGTTGTTGTTTAGACCCTACTCTGAGGTTAATTTAGTTCTCCTAAATGGTCTTTTATAACTAAAATAGTTATAACTTATACATACATAGTTATAAAAATCAAAGTAGGCAGTGGCGTCTACCCTCGAAACATCAGCTGTGGTGAGAACATCAGAAATATTTTGCTACTTTTTGTGAGTTGTGGTATGCCTACTTTGACTTTCTGATTCATAATCTTGTGTGGTATTGTGCCCACACTGAGATTTTGCATCTTGCCTGTTGAACTGTTTTTTTTGTGCAACTAAAATCATTCCCAGTTTGGCAATAGTTGGAGTACCTACCATTATTGTGACACGTATTGCTGACAGAAAGCAGTTTTTCAGCTTGTCAAAGTAGCCACTCATTAGCATGTTTCTGCCATTGTGGTAAAGGATTATATTCGCGCTACTATAAGCTATAAGCATCCTCTTTAGCATGACAAAGTTATTGAGTTTTGCTGTAAACCATGGTTTATCAATACTGAATGATGCAAATGTAAATTGATGTTAATATTCGTATTGACCATCACACACACCAAAAAAAAACAAATACATTTTAAAAGTAGATCATTCGCACTCAAGAACCGTGACTGGATCTTTGACTCAGTGAGTCCAAGCTTTAAGTTTTGAAGCTTTTTCTTATAAACTCATATACATAGGCAATCAAGAAATGTTCAGTTTGATGCTTAGTTTCTGTCTGACTTTGAAGGATAGAATATGAGTAAAACCATTAATAAAATCCCTTACATTCTAGTGAATTCCACAAGAGTAATGAGAATGAAAAGAGGAATGTGCTCTTTCTTGCTTGGTAAATAGTTCACTTAAAAGCAGAATATGAGAAAACTAAGAGGTGCGTTAGATGAGGTGAAGGGTGATTCCTCTCCCTATCATTAACGTCATCTCTTATATGTGCACAAATCTTTTATGCCATAGGGCAAAGGCTTAAATAGAAATGTCACTGTGTCACTTTTGTGGCTGTGTGTTTTGGCATAAGCGCATTTAGTTTTGTGGGCGCAGTGTTAAAAAAGTGTGAACTTTGATTTGTAGCAAAAAGTTTGCAAGTATTTGTACTTAAATGTGTAGAACTGGACCACAATGTTTCTTGGTTGATAAAAATCAGAGGGATTTTGATAAATTCCGGCGACAGTGATTTATTGACTAGGTTAAGACCGTTCAGATTCATTGATAGAATGAAACATTTTTATCTAAATTTGTATGATAATTGTGGCTATGTTAATGCAAACAGCATATTTTTTTAAACAAGAAATAGTTACACCGAGGACCAAAATGTCGATCAAAACATTTATCGTCAGGACTGATAAAGTATTAAAATATGATATATATATATATATATTTTTTTTTTATTATTATTATTTTTTTTTTTACCCCTTTTGAAATGGACATTTTTTCCTCTATAACTGTCAAGAAAGGTTAAGAAGATACAAGGTAACAAGTAGTCTACATTTGTGCGTAACAAGTGAGTCATTGAATAATTGATTGAACCGGTTCATTAAAACACCAAAATGCAAGCATTAAGAAAGCAGAACTGCCTTTTTTATAATAGGACTCACTCATTTTAATTCGCTCCGAGTCCGAATCTAAACTCGAAACACAATTCATTCAATAAAGTGGGCGTGTTGCTTCAGTAGTTTCAACCAATGAACGGCTCATTCACAGCTACTATTCGGAGATCGACTGGTTCGTACTGTAACGAATTGAGCAAAACAGTAATCATGCGCTTCCAAAACGAAAACTACTATACGCGCAATTTGAACACGACTCGTCGAAAACGATTCACCAAACGACTCTCATTCAAAAACTAGGGAGTGAAGCTCCAACAAGGGTGCGCCTTGTTTGAACAACCAGTTCAACCTGAATAAACTTCACACTCATCGGCAGATACAGCTGTCAATTCACCAGCAAACCCCTATATAAAGTAGACACTTAGCATCTAATGTACATTTACGGTACATGTGCTACATAAGCAGATAAAACTCTATCTTCCAGTTTGTCGATTAAATAGCATTTTCCTGAGCATCACGAGTGAACAAGACAGCCATCGAAAAACATCGAGCAAAACTCACATGCACATGACTAGATCGCATACAAGAAGAACAGCACTTTATCTTTCATTGGAAGAAATAAAAAAATACCTTTTGTCCCTGTCGTGGTTAGTAACAGTAGAGCAGGCGTCTCATCATATGGAGCTGGTTATAGAGAGTGCATGAGATAGATGTGGATCTGGAACTGTGGGTGATGTTTTCAAGTTGCTCTGCTCAGCCTGAGACAGATTCCAGCGATAGCACCGAGCGGAATATGAGACCACACCCCGCACCAAGACGCCTCGTGAACGGCTCTGGATCGTGGGCAGTGACTTCAGAGGGTCACTATGTCATTTCCTCTGTCCGAGGTCAACACTGGTCTGCTGTTCCTTACACTATTTTACACTCTGCTCACTTTCCACCGGCTCATGAAGAAAATCGTAAAGCACGCTAGCAAACTGAAGGCATCACCTGAGCGCGGGTTGGTTGCGCCCTCTGTCAGATAAAATGGATATGTTTTATCTTATAGACAAAGGAAAACACTGTTGAAGAGAAACCCATTGTTTTTCTGTCAGATAATATAAAGGCTTGTGTAGTGTGTAGGGAGAAACGTTTAAATAATTTTTTGTAGATATACTTTATGCGTTTTTACTCTCTTTGTTGCTATCTAGGTACAATATATAATACAATATTCATTCATTCATTTTCTTTTCGGCTCAGTCCTTTTATTAATCTGGGGTGGCCACAACGGAATAAACCACCAACTTATCCAGCATATGTTTTACACAGCGGATGCCCTTCCAGCTGCAACCCATCACTGGGAAACATCCATACACACTCATTCACACTCACTCACACACTGTGGACAATTTAGCTTACCCAATTCACCTATACCACATGTCTTTAGACTTTGGGGGGAAACCGGAGCACCCGGAGGAAACCCACGTGAACACGGGGAGAACATGCAAACTCCACATAGAAATGCCAACTGACCCAGCTCAAACCAGCGACCTTCTTGCTGTGAGGCGATCGTGATATATTGTTATTGTGGGCACTTCGAAATACTGTGAATAACTTCTTATTGTTCACTTTTTTTAGAATGCCTTGTAATAGACTGTGGTTTTCAGCACAACATTAAATGCTTAAAGACTTAAAAGGTTAGTTCACTCAAAAATGTAAATTCTGTCATCATTTATTCTCCCTTCACTTGTTCCAAACCTGTTGGAGTTTCTTTATTCTGTTGAACACAAAAGAAAACATTTTGAAGAAATGTGAAAACCTGTAACCATTGAAATCCTTAGTAGGAAAAAACAAATGAGGTAAAGTTGATTTTATATTTGCACATTCAGACTTTCTCCTTATTAATATAATTTCAGAATAGTCTTCTTTGCAAATTATAAATGGTGAAATCATATTAGCAGCCAATGACTATCAAAGTTTACATTGTTTACAGTAGATGAAATAGTACTAATCTTGTTTTGAAGTCACACTTGCATGCAATTTCACACAGAATATTCAAAGACCCATGGTAAACAATATAGGGACCATGTCACATGTTCTCACTGAACAAATGTGCGAATATAAAACCAACTTTACGTTAATGAAAAAACAATTAATGTGGAAGTCAATGGTTACAGGTTTCCAGCTTTCTTCAAAATGTCTTCTTTTGTTTAATTAGATATTTATTTTCAGACATAAGCATTTTATGAGGTGCCACTAACAACCTCTCCCTCAATGTAGAGAAGACAAAGGAGGTTGTGTTGGACTTCAGGAGAAACTCTGTTGACCACCCCCCCCCATTGACCATCGACAGCTCGACTATCGAGAGAGTCAGCAGCACAAAATTCCTGGGGGTGCACATCACAGAGGACTCCCACATCTCACCTGGACTACCAACACCACATCCCTCTCCAAGAAGGCACAACAACGCCTACACTTTCTCCGCCGGCTGAAAAGAGCAAGTCTCCCTCCACCCATCCTCACCACATTCTACAGGGGAACCATTGAGAGTGTGCTGACCAGCTGCATCACTGTCTAGTACGGGAGCTGCAGTGCTGCCGACCGCAAGACCCTCCAGCGTACAGTGAACACCGCCGAAAAGATCATTGGTGCCCCTCTATCCTCCATTCAGGACATTTTCCTCTCACGGTGCTCCAGCAAAGCTAGCAGTATTGTAAAAGACTCTACTCACCCTTTCCACAGTCTCTTTCAGCTGCTGCCATCGGGAAGAAGGTTTCGAAGTATTAAAGCCCGCTCGGCTAGACTACTCAACATCTTCTTCCCACAGGCTGTTAGAGCCCTCAACTCCAGTCAACTTACCCCCCTCTGAAACCTCCCCATGCATTCTTGAGTATGTTCCATACAGGTGAATGGGCTTAACAAATCACCTGTGGAAGGACACCCTCTCGTCTCTCTGACTCTTGCACCAGGTTGCACATTTGCACTATAGACACTTTCCTAATCACTCCATGGCTCTTGGAAACACTGTGCATTTAAAATTGTGCTTCCTTCAGGTGAGTGGGCTTGACAAACCACCTGTAGAAACACTCTTATGCACCTGACACTTTATCTAAACTCCACCTTACAAGGACTCAGTGTTTACTATAAATGTACCACAATCATGTTGCACTGCTTGCTTCAACCTTAAATACCTCTTGCACAATATTAGACCTTAAATACCTTTTTTTGCACAATATCCTGCACAACATTGTTCAGTCTCATGTAAAAGTACTTGTATATCCTGTCTTATGTGTATAGTTTAAATATTTTATTCTATTTTATAATATATGTTAGTTATGCACAGGTTTTTTATAATCGCTCTTATGTCCACTGTTGTGCTTGTATTTATGATTAATCCATGTAGCACCGTTGTCCTGCAAGACACAACATTTCGTTCCTCTGTATGTCCACACATGTAGCGGAATGACAATAAAGCACGACTCGACTCGACTTTACATGTTAATCTGGTCTACGGTATTCATGAGATACTGACTGAAAATCTTCTAAAATCTTTTGGCTTATTGCTAGTTACCACATTTCTACTAGGCTCTATTTGAGGAGGGTTTTTTGCAAAAACAGATAACTACATTTTTAGTAGTGTTCAGAAATCATGCTTTTACACTGACTATCAAAGAAAACAATTGCAAAAAAACAACATGTTGATATCTGTGAAATTCTAAAAACAGTGGTTATCTGTTTTTGCAAATAAACTTCATTTATTAACATTAATTTAACTAGTCTGATAATATGAGCTATTTGTAAAGCATTTGATTTACCTTAGATGATGTTAATATCTTAATGTTGAATTAAATTACTCATTAATGCATTTAATGGAGCAAACTAAAGATGTATTTTTAAACTAACATAAGTTCTGTAACAAATGTAGCTATTTTTCACTGTTGATGTTAATTAATACATTAATGATGTTTGATAATAACACCTTATTGTAAACTGTGGGCAGCACGGTGGCGCAGTGGGTAGCACAATCGCCTCACAGCAAGAAGGTCGCTGGTTCGAGCCCTGGCTGGGTCAGTTGGCGTTTCTGTGTGGAGTTTGCATGTTCTCCCCGTGTTTGCGTGGGTTTCCTCCGGGTGCTCCGGTTTCCCCCACAGTCCAAAGACATGCGCTATAGGTGAATTGGGTAAGCTAAATTGTCCGGTGTATGAGTGTGAATGAGTGTGTATGGATGTTTGCCAGTGATGGGTTGCAGCTGGAAGGGCATCCGCTGTGTAAAAGATATGCTGGATAAGTTGGCGGTTCATTCCGCTGTGGCGACCCCAGATTAATAAAGGAACTAAGCCGAAAAGAAAATGAATGAATGAATGTAAACTGTCACCTGTTGTACTTTACAATCCTTTTAAATTGTGTCTAATTACACATGTGTGTTCAGAGCAATTAGACACAATTCAATACAAGAAATGTAGTTTCGTTTGTTATTATACATGATAAAGCATCCCTTTTTTGCAGCTTAATCAATATAATCATTATACCTCATGTTGTGATAAAAGCTTCAGCAATTAAAACATTTTGATAGTCATATATGCCTACAATGACGACCTATATTAGTACATAAGTACAACCTTGATAAACACTTGCATCCCTGATCAGCAAACACACTCAATTTCTACATATACTGTATATACAATAGCCTTAATTCCACTAAAAGCTTTCAAAATATTTTAAAGACATAAACATCAAGAGCATCAAATAATAGAACAGGCAGTGTTCATTGCACTATGATTGCGAGCTCTACATAAATCCTGGGGTCCACTTTCCACTTAAAGGTCTTGCTTTGCTTTCATTTCTAGTGACATTAGAAGCCCTCCACTCGCATCAAAAGACCGGCTACGACATGAAAATACATCATTTATGCAGTGATCCACAAACCAAGTGGAAATGTCATTCAAGCATGACACTGACTATAAAAATAGTAACCTCTTCACTTGAATGGAAATGAAACCTCTCTTTGCTTGCCATTATTCTAATCTAGACTATTCAGATTAAATTGGCTGCTGATTTAGTAAATTCACAATATGCCTTACATCCATATTAAAACGTATATTGTAGATGGAGAATAAAGCACTGCTCTGCTATCACCAAGTCATCTCAGGCAGAGAAAAGCCTCTTGAGAAAATTGAGGATCAAAATGCACGTAGAATCATTTACTTTATGTAGTCAAATCATTATTTTTAGAGCAATAAATTATCAAATTATCAAAAGAGGGAATAACTAACATTAAATTTTAACCATTTAACTGCTTTTGCTTTATCTGGATATATGTGATATGTAATCTGGATATAGATCAGATATATGTGAGAGTAAAGATATGTTTTGTCAAAGATTCTTATTTAAAAAAACTGGTCTTAATCTTAACCCACCAGTCAGTATAAAAAAAAAAAAACATTTAGATATAATTTTTTTTCATTCAAAATTCAAACATATTTACAGTTAATTAATATTTTTGTAGCCTCAGTTCTAATGAGTCGGAAAAGTGATGAATAACAATGAAAAACCCTTCTAAAACATGTATTAATTGTATTGTATTAAATGTATAAGCCTCGTGTTCACGTGGGTTTCCTCTGGGTGCTCCAGTTTCCCCCACAAGTCCAAAGACATGCGGTATAGGTGAATTGGGTAAGCCTAATTGTCCGTAGTGCATGTGTGTGAATGAGAGTGTATGGGTGTTTCCCAGTGATGGGTTGCAGCTGGAAGGGCATCCGCTGCGTAAAACATATGCTGGATAAGTTGGAGGTTCTGTGGCGACCCCTGATTAATAAAGGGACTAAGCCAAAAAGAAAATGAATGAATGAATGAACAAATGTATAAATTGTTATAATACATAATAACAATGTAATTCTATATCTGTTAATATTAGGCTAATAGACCTGAGTTAGCACAAACTAACAATAAACAAATTGCATATTAATTAACTAATGTTAATAAAGATCAGTAAATTCTATTAATCTTGTTTGTTAATGAATACATGTGGGGTCAACACAGTGACTCAGTGGTTAGCACTGTCGCCTCACAGCAAGGTCGCTGGTTCGAGTCCAGGCTGGGTCAGTTCTGTGTGGAGTTCCCGTGTTGGCATGGGTTTCCTCCGGGTGATCCGGTTTCCCCCACAGTCCAAAGACATGCACTCTAGGTGAATTGAATGAACTAAATTGGCCGTAGTGTATGAGTGTGTATGGATGTTTCTCAGTACTAGGTTGCAGCTGGAAGGGCATCCGCTGTGTAAAACATTTGCTGGATAAGTTGGTGGTTCATTTCGCTGTGGCGACCCCTGATGAATAAAGGGACTAAGCCGAAAGAAAATGAAAGAATGAATACATGTGTTGCTGACTGATTTAATAATTATTACCATCTCAATTACTGCAGAAATATTTCAGAAATGTCAGTTATTAAATTACATTAAAATATATTAAAAACGTTTGAAGTGTTCAGATGCAAAAGCCTCTAATTTATCTGATTTAATTTTTCCAGAATATGTGTTTAAATATTTCAGTTTAAAGGCAATGAAAACATATTCATCTATTTATTCATTTTCTTTTTGGCTTAGTCCCTTTAATAATCTGGGGTCGCCACAGCGCCAACTGAACCGCCAACTTATCCAGCATATGTTTTACACAGCGGATCCTCTTCCAGCTGCAACCCATCACTGGGAAACATCCATATACACTCATACACTACGGACAATTTAGCTTACCCAATTCACCTATACCGCATGTCTTTGGACTTGTGGGGGAAACCCACGCGAACACGGGGAGAACATGCAAACTCAACACAGAAATGACAACTGACCCAGCCGAGGCTCGAACCAGCGACCTTCTTGTTGTGAGGCGATTGTGCTGAAAAATGCTAATTTTAGAAGATAATTTTTTGCATTTGATCTCTTCGTTTATTAAAAAAGAAAAGACGAAATACTGTAATTAGCTAATGAATAAACTTCCATAAAATATCACTAGGGAGCACAAATTAACTTTCTTCCACAACCGCCTATAGTATAGCAAATGTTTAGCCAAATCGCCCAAAATACAATTAAGGTTGCACGTTTGCTATAGCGCATCAGCATATCTATGGCGCATCAGCACTAAAAACAGAGAATGCGCCTTCATGAGCTATTGGCTGAGCGGAATTTCCGCCTGATTCCGGAAATGGACGTGGCAAGATGACAAGCTCCTGATGCGCTTCCTGTTGTAACTCTTGTTAAACTATCAGCTGTTAGCTGACCCTTACTTCTCACAAACTGCATGTAATAGCCTTTTGTTTTTCCAACTGTCTCTTTCTAATGTCTCGATAACGCTTTCGGAGGGTCAGCAGCGGCGATGCGGCTGTTTTGGCGCTGGTTTTGGGGACTGGTTTGTGTCGGGGTGTCTGCAAATCGTGCAGGATCTCCAGTGTTTTCAGATGAGATCCCCTTCAAAATTAAATGGCCCGGGGCAGACTTTACGCTGGTGAGTCAAAACATATCACAAACAGATGTAAATACAGGTTAGTGTGCAGTTTGTTTTGTTTTATTGTCCGCTTGTTGACTGAGGTCGCTTCATAACAGCTGGATGTGTATTGTTTTGAGCTGTCTTGTTGTGTGTCTTACAGCATTATGAAGTATTAAAGTAAATATGTAGCCATTTGATATAACTCCTCTGTGCTGAGGGCTTGGTTTTTCATAGTCGTTATTTTGCAAAAGCTAAATATGCACCACTTTTGTTTGCTCTCTCCACAGTCAACGTCAGGAGGCCTGTACAGAGAAGACGACTATGTTATTATGACAACTGCAGAAAAAGAAAAGTACAAGTGTTTATTGCCATCTTTGACAAGCAACCTGGATGTGAGTTTATTCATTGTTATTTTTTTATGTTAGCTTGAAAAGGGGAACATAATTTAAATGTAAAATTATTCTTCTGAGATGTGAAATTCCTTACTGTTCCTCCGAGCTTTAAAGCTGTAAGTCGGATCAGACCATCAGATAGTTCTGACTCTGACTTTATGATATGACTTTGAAAAAGCAGATAGTCTTAAGTTGATGTTAGCATAGCAACAAGGATATGGCAAAAACATGATTGCTAAAGCATGTTACAAACATTTTAGCAACACATTAATACGTAATAATAAAACTGTGGTTACATGTTTTATGATAACCACATATTAACCATGGTTTTTCTACACCAACCATAATTTAACAATTGTATTTGTAGTAAAACTGTGGTTATTCAATAGGTAAACAATAATTTAACTATATTTAAACAATGTTGTCAATGTTTATAAGGGATGTCAACAACTTGTTAAAACATGTTAGTAAGAATTTTTAAACGTATTTTAAACTTATTAGTAACATTTATTCAAACTACAGCTGTTCATGCCTTCTCATGCCGCCATCAGAGTTTATCTTATTTTATTTTTGTCTTATATTTTTTTTATATCTTGTGAAATAGATATTATCTTGAGCCATTCTTATCACACTCCGTAGTTTTATATTATCACTGTATTGTGTGTCTCTTTTGAAGGATGAGGTGAAGGAGTACAGTGGGCCGAGTCCAACCGCTTTGCTGGAGCCGTTATTCAAACAGAGCAGCTGCTCTTACAGAGTGAGTTTCATCTCTCAGTTTCTGTGTACGGTATGGTTTGGAAATATGGTTGAATGTCTAGGTCTAAATCTACACCACATTTAAAAAAATGCTAGCTTGTTTTCATAAAAAGTAAAATGATTGAAAAAAAAAAAATCAGAATCCTTTTGTTTGTTGTTGTTTTCCCCCTAAGCCATAACACTTTTAATGTCATCACATATAATGTGATCACAGTTTGGCCTAATGATGGGCTTTTAAACTTCCAGATTGAGTCATACTGGACCTATGAAGTGTGCCATGGGAAACATGTGCGGCAGTACCACGAGGACAAAGAGACGGGGCAGGTAAAATCACTGTTTATCATGCAACATATTAAAGAAGAGACCATTATTTACTGCGTTTATTGTATCAGAACACAAAGATTTGGTGACAGTTAAAAAAGTAAATATATTTACCATGGCTATAGATATTTGATTAAATATACTTCAATATTGTGAAATATTCATGCGATTTAAAATAAGTGTTTTATATTGTATAATATTTTCAGATGTAACTTATTCCTATAATGCCAAATCTGAATTTTCAGTAGACTTCACTGTCACATGACCCTTTTGTACTGATGCTAATTTGAGTATCAAGAAACATTTCTTTTAATCAATGCTGGAAACATTTGCCATGTAATTTTTTTTCTCCAAGATTTTTAGAGGTATAAAAAGAGCAGTGTTTATTTGAAATAAAATTAATATTTCTTTAAAATCTTACTGACCACACACTTTACAATAGTGTACTTAAATGGAACATTATTGGTGATCTCTGTTCCCTCAGAAAATGAACATTCAGGAATACTATCTGGGAAACATGAATAAAAAAGATGGCGCAGGTAAAGCCTCAGTTTGTTTTTCTTGCTTGACATAATCTGTATACATTTATTACATATAAACTTTTATCCTTTATTCTTTTCTCAGAATCAGAAACAGAAAAATCCAGCGACTCTGAAGCAGAATCGCCAAACACCAACACAGCGGTTTGTTGCTGTTAGATTCATTCATTCATTTTACTTCAGCTTAGTCCCTTATTTATCAGGGGTCGCCACAACAGAATGAACTGCCAACTATTCCAGCATATGTTTTACACAACGGATGCTCTTCCAGCCACATCACAGTACTGGGAAACACCCATACAGTCTCACATTTACACACACTATGGCCAATTTAGTTAATCCAATTCACTAATAGCTAGGGTTGGGTATCGTTTGAGATTCGATACCGGTGCTAAATCGATACTTTTAAAACTGTGCCATTTTTGAGTCACAAACCTATTTGACCAAAAAATTATTTTAATTCATTATAATTGAACTATAATTATATATTTAAAATAAGTTTAAAGTATACATCAATTTATATTTTATATATTTGAATTGCATTAATTTCTTTTGATCATTTGTTTGTTAGCGTGAATGTAAGATTTGCATTATGCAATTAAAATTACATTAGTTTAATGCTAACCTGTGGAAGGGTGGTCATCAAAATCAGGGAACACCTTTTTTCTAGGGTTGGGGCTTGTGACAACGTTTACATGGATATCATCAATAATCTAATGATTTCCTTTCATCTGAAGATCGATTAACATCATTGCGTCACCACGCTATACACGTTTCCTCCGCAGTATCATGTAATTTTAATTTTTTATGTTTTGACTTAAACTGCAGTTCGGCAGTTTCACTTTCATCCAGAAACATTTCAGTCATGCCCCCCTGACGAACTGAGGTATTGAATGCAAATATGAAGTATGGACTGGTGGAAGAGTGTTGTTTTATTGGATTTTGAAACCACATGCCGAATGAAAAGAAAAAAGCATTGACGCGGGTGTCTGCGGTCGTTTAAGGTAATCAAAAATCGCTGTTTGCATGGTAGACTCTTAATCAGTATTGTCTAAATCATATTAAAATCAGAGTATTGGTGTCCATGTAAACGTATTCAGTAAAAGTGCCAGATGATGTCGTAAGATGTCAAAGACAGCATTCCACTGCCTTTGAGTTGATTCCATGCGCCCTCAAATGTTTCATTAAGTTTGACGTGTTTCCCCCTTACACGCAACTTTTGTAAAGCATCTATTGCACGTTGCTGTGTCAGAATCCTTGCTTGTAAAATATAGCCACAATTTGAATCGCTTAGTTTAAGCAAATTAGATATATGCGATCATGAGTGTTGATGAAGGGAGTGGCTCACTGGATGCGCCGTACTGCGCGCTTTGCCTTCTATATCTAAGCAACAAGAACAAACGCCTAACATCGCCGACGGTGTCCGTATTCAAAGTTTTTTAGAATTCAATGATTAAAGATGGTGTGACACGACGCGTACTTATGTGTGCTTTGGTGCACCCCTTGATGATGCTTACGTCCTTGTCGCAGCACCAGTGTCACTGAAATTCATATGCTGATTCGGTGGATACCGGTTACAAAGGTTTTGGTACCCATCCCTTCTTATTTCGCATGTCTTCGGACTGTGGGGGAAACCGGAGTACCCAGAGGAAATCCACGCAAACACAGGGAGAACATGCAAACTCCCCACAGAAATGCCAACTAGCCCAGCCAGGACTCGAACCAGCGACCTTCTTGGTGTGAGGCGACAGTGCTAACCACTGAGCCACTGTACCGCTCACCGTTAGATTTTTAGATGTAAAATGTGTATGAATGATGCTTTTTCAAAAGCAATTTCTGTCTGTTCACAGATACCAACAAAGAATATAGAGGGTCAGTTGACTCCATACTATCCCGTAGAGATGGGACATGGGACTGAATGCACTCTGAAACAGGATAAACCTCGCTCTACCACAGTGCTGTACGTCTGCCATCCAGAGGCAAAGCATGAGATCCTCACAATCGCGGAGGTCATCACCTGTCAGTATGAAGTGGTGGTGCTCACACCCCTGCTCTGTTCTCATCCCAAATACAGGTACAGACACAGAGGCACATTTGGGACACCTGACAGTTATATTGCATCTTGTAAAAAGAGACCCCTTTAAAGGGTTAAATCACCCCAAAAAAGGAAAATTTTGTTATCAATATCTCGTACTCGTAGCGTTCCAATTCACTGAGACCTTTGTTTGTCTTTGGGACACAAATTGAGATATTTTAGATGAAACCTAAGAGCTCTCTCATCATCCATATACATTCAAAGTGCAGAAAAGATCCCAAAAAACATTCCATGTGACTTCAATGGCTTGACTGTAATCATATGAAGCACCATGAACAATTTTGTGCACCAATAAAAATGTAAAGACTTTGTTTGCCTATGTCTTCCATTTCAGATTAGTCTGCACGTTTACAGTAGTCAATATTTGAATTGGATTGAATGCTTTTATCAGAGTTGTCCTAAAATGATTGAACAATACTCATTCTTGCCCTAGGACAGTTTTGAAAAATGTTTTGATCCACTTCAAATGTTGACTACCTACTATTGGCAATACAACACTTGCATATCGTGCTACAGATTCTAATGCACACTCTGACCTGACTCAGAAGAGGAGACAATGGCAAACAAAGTAAAGTTTTTACAGTTTTTTTTTTTTTTTTTTTGTTTGTTTTTTGCACACAAGTGTTCTTGGAGCTTTATATGATTACAGTTAAACCACTGAAGTCACATGGAATTATTTGACAATGTTTTTGGTTGCTTTTCTGGACTTTGAACATCTCTAGACCATTGCTGTCTATGGAGGATGAGGTGAACTAACCCTTTAATTATTAATTTTCCACAAGTACTTTAGTTGAAGTGCCTTGGTTATACAAAACACTGTTCTGCTAGCATGCCATAACCACAAATAAAATTCCTTAATTTTGAACTATGAAGATTGCATTTATTTCAATCAATAATCAACAATCAGTTGTTCTCTTATTTTGAGATCCACTGTTCATGATAATACAGATTTCACTCATACTGTTATAGCTTTGGACATGTCCGTTGTGCTCAAAGGCTAGTGTCACTTCTAAAAGTTCACTTTTAGCCGTCTGTCATCTAACCCATCCCACCTGTGCTCAGGTTCAAGAGCTCTCCGGTGAATGACATCTTCTGCCAGGCTCTGGGTGGTTCACCTCTCAGACCTCAGAGTCTGTCCCAGATGGAGCACGAGCAGGAGGAGCTGCTCAAACCACCCTTCAGCACCAGCAGTGAAAGGGGATCCAGGGTGAGCATAGAGCGACACTTCAGCTATATATTCTGAATTTACTCTTACCTGCTGTACTTAAAGGTCTTGTGAAAATAAAATGAAGTTTTTTTTTAGATGTTAGTTTTAAGGATATCAATTAGCTAGTGTGCTACAAAACAGTGACAAAATTCATAAGACATAAACCTGATATAAACATCCAAAGCTTGCAGTTTGTCACTTCCACCTAAATGGATCAACAAATTTTTGACTCAAACTCATACTTCATTTCTCATCAAATCTTGTGACCAATCAAATGTTCTCTAGTATCTAACATTCCCCCGCCCCCTTCAAGATGTTTCTCATTAGCTTTTTATTGGATGTGCTTGATCTCAACCACTCTCACTGGCAGAGCGGTGATAAAACCTTTATAAAAGAAAACCGTTTTCTTTAAAAGGGGAAGGGGCTACTATATGTTTCAGCCTCTCTTCATTTTTCAGTTGAGATTACGTCAAACATTGACTAAAATTATGCACATTTCAAAGCACTTCACAGGACTTTTAAAGTGATATTTCACCCCAATTTGAAAATTCTGTTATTTACTCACCCACTGTACTTGTTCCAAACCAGTTTGACTTTCATTCTCTGTTGAACATAAAAGAAGATGTTTTAAAGAAAGCTGGACACCTGTAACCATTGACATCTATATTATTTGTTTTTCCTACCATGGAAGTCATTGTTTACACCGGTTTCCAACGTTCTCCATATTATCTTTTGTGTTCAACAGAAGGTTTGAACCCACTCAAGGGAGAGTAAATAATGAGTAAATGCTCTGTGTGCGACCTCCTTTAGGGAATGAGGGGGCAGTAATTGTAAAGTTGAGGTAGTTTTCACTCCTTTTGCATGGGTTTTGAGTTGTCTTTGGGCTGAAAGATTTTCTTGGACCTGGCAACCTCGACTATCTCTGTGGCCATACAAAAAGAAGATAGAAACGCACACAAAAAAATAATAAAGCAAACAATATATGTGGAAATTTATATTATTTATTTGTCTTCTTGAAGCCATCCTGGGCATTATAAGAATAAAGAATATTTATCACTGTCTAGAATACTTTACAATAGTATGATTTCCTCCTAGTAATTTACAACACTCAGTTGATGTTAGGAAGTGATTGATCACCATAGGACTAATTCCTAACGTGGGTTTTAATCGGTATATTTCAAACTATAAGATGTCCCCCATCCCTAGTGGTAATGAATATCTGTTTTATAAATGGTTACAAAAGACTGATTTTGGTTTAGCAATGTAAATAAAAGAAGTTTTGTCTCCTTTTGCTAAGGAGGACACGTCTCCAGTGAAGGAAGAGGCCTATACCTCTACCCATAAGCCCCTGACTGTGGGTGGTCAAGCCCAGGTCACCGTTGGCACTACTCACATCTCCCGTCTGACTGATGAACAGCTGATTAAAGAGTTTCTGAGCGGATCATACTGTCTGCATGGGGTATGATGGATGGATGGATGGATGGATGAATGAATGGATGGATGGATCTGTCTTCTGTATCTGCAGATCTTTAAGTTTGAATCTCAACTCAACACATTGTTGTTTCTGTCTAGGGGGTTGGTTGGTGGAAGTATGAATTCTGTTATGGAAAACATGTTCACCAGTATCATGAGGTAAGAGTGGTGAAATGTTTAAATCCTTCATATAATATATCAACTCCAGTTGGGTGAAGGTTTGAATTCTCTCTGTGTTTGCTTGAAGGATAAAGAGCAAGGGAAGAACATCGTGGTGGTGGGCAGCTGGAACACTGAGGATCACATGAACTGGGCCAAGAAGAATGTGGCTCGATCTTATCATTTGAAGGATGATGGAGCACAAAAAGTCAAGTATGATGTTTTCAAATATTTCTTTAAAACAAATGAAAAACGAGTATTTGTCAAATTACTTTTTTGTTTGTTTGTTTGTGTGTGAAAGATTTTAATGTCTCGTTTCATGTCACGCATTTCCTCATCAGGGTTGTGTCTCATTTCTATGGACATGGAGATCTTTGTGACCTAACAGGGAAACCGAGACAGGTTATAGTCAAGCTGAAGTAAGTTACACAAATTGAAACTTGTACATA
>CAIGQW010000302.1:15277363-15302887 GCA_903798125.1 Danio choprae | reverse complement strand
CAAACACACACACACACACACACACACAAACACACACACACGCACACGCACAAAACTGTACAAGAAGATTACAGATGCAGGTCAGCCATACCTGCAATAAGTTCCCTCTTAAATATTAAGTGTATTCAAAATTTTAAAAACAAACTTTAGTAAAAGATTCTAGTTATCTTATAACTAGATGATCACCAGTGCTACATTTAGTTTTAATCCTTAAAGAAAACACTCAGAGCAAAACAAAAATTCAAGTTTCAAGCTGTTAGCTTTGCCTTTCCATCAAGACAAGTAAGAAACACTTCCCCTTCACCAGAAAGTGACATCTTCTGAAAAACAGAACAGGAACAATCATAAGAAAATAATATGAAATATAACTGTACTTATCGTACAGTGGCAGGAAAGCTGTGGAACACAACCTTTATTACGCTAATTGTAATGCAAATGTGAACAATTTTGGATATTATCAGTGCATACATTCTTTTTATTAAAAGTAAAATGATAAAATATAAAAATGTATACAAGTTATTAATATATACAGTAAAGCCTGAAATGATTCATACCCCTGGAAAAATCTGACTTTCATATTTTTTTATGCCCAGAAATGACACAGGCTTCTCTCCAAAGACAATACGATGATGAATAAGAGGCATCATTGTGGAAATTTTTTTTTTTATTGACATTTAAACAAAAACTTTTGGGCGTATTAAATATATAACTATTCTGGGCTTAGAAATCTAGTAATTCTTATTAATAAAACATGCATTGTGAATCATTTTATATTCAAATCATAAGCCATAATTATAATTGAATTAAGTGTCAAGCGAAGATTCACACCTCACATAAGCAGTTTTTACTGCATCATACCATATAGTATCTAAATCATCCAAAGATGCTGTGTGAAATGACTAAGAATAATATTTAATGTAATAAACTAGAGTTTGCAAGTGAGCCAGTGTGTGTGTGTCTGTCTTTGTGTGTGTGTGAGAGACAAACCTAAGCATAGTAACAGGGTGAGACGAGCAGATCTGTGAGCACCAGCAGCTGGTCATCTGTGAACTTCTGCTTGTGCTCCTGCCAGTTATCATGATGAGTGCGACGGAAATCCGACAGGGTTTTCTTCACAGTCATCTAGAGACACGGCAAATATGTTAGATCAACTGCCATCTGCTGATCTCCACATGTAGCACACAGAGGACGGCGGGTGCTCTACCTCTATAGGCTGTGTGTCATTGAGGTGGGCACTCAGGTCCATGAGGATCTGGGGCATCCAGGTGGGCACATCATACGGGCTGGACAGAATACAGGCACTCAGACCTAAAACACCTGCATGACGCCGCACCAGATCTGCACACACAGGAAAAACACAGAGTGTTTTTTTTTTAATGAGGTGTATGAACAGATACAGGGTGATTTTAGGCAACTTCATCTGTGTGAGTGTGCAAAAATAAGTAACTAAAATTGGACTACCATGCTTTCTGGATGCACCTGACTAGAAAGCTTGCAGAGAAAAATTGCATTGTTGAGAGACAAAACAAACGCAGTTAAATTGCTTCGGTGTTATATTTAACATTTTCAGAAAAAAATATTAAATAAGCAACTGGGGCCTACATAAATTAAAAGCTATACAAATATACAGTAGTCAATATTTGAAGTGGTTTACTGTAATATTTGTTTTAGTTCCTCTCACTCTAGAATTAACCCCTTACATTTTACAAGTAAATTTGTTAAGTACTTAGAACAAAAAATGAATGAAACAAGTATAACACAAACAGAAATTAACAGTTGCAATTAGTATAAACAACATTTATTTAATCTATTGAAGTGTTAGTTTACCCCAAAATGAAAATCATGTTGATAATTACTCACCCATATGTTGTTCCAATCACCTGAAGATATCACTTAAGATATTTTGGATGAAATCTGAGAACTCCCTCATCCTCCATAGACAGCAATAGTCCCGGCTCATTCAATGCCCCGAAATGTCCTTCCTCAAAACAGTCCATGGTCTTCAGTGATTCATTCGGAATATTATGAATGAGTCTATTCTGTTCTCTTATGAAGACTGAGCATAACACGCATAAAAAGCACAGCATTCTGGTGAATGTGCACCCTATACTGACACTGAGGAGAGGAAACTGTTGGACAAAGTGGTTATTTTTGTTTGTATGTGCGCACAAAGTATACACGTAGTGTGATAACATTCTAAAATATTGAACCACTGAAGGCATATGGTCTGTTTTGAAGACGTTTTTGGTCATTTTCTGGACATTGAACGAGTCGGGACCATTGCTGTCTATGGAGGATGAGGGAGCTCTCAGATTTCATCTAAAGTATCTTCACTTGTGTTCCAAAGGTAAATGAAGGTCTCGGCGGATTGGAACAATAAGAGAGTGAGTAATTAAGAACACTTTCCATTTTTGGGTAAACTAACTTTAAGTAAAAAAAACTAAAAACTTTAATGTTATACATTATAAAAAAATTGTGAAATGTCATGATTGAGTACTTCTTTTATAATAGTAGTTGATATGCAGTGTATGTCAGTGCTCATTACCAGCTGAAGGGATGGTGTCCACCACTGAGCTCAGCTCTCTCCTCTTGCGTTTAGGCAGACGGGTCTTGCTCAGGGACTCAAAATGGGCCTGCATAGGCTCATCAATGCTCAGAAAATTACACTGCAGGAATCCACTTAGAGTGGTGGCAGCCATCTCTCTCACCTAAACACACACACACAGACACAGACAGAGACACAGACAGAGACACAGACAGACAGACAGACAGACAGACAGACAGACAGACAGACAGACAGACAGACAGACAGACAGACAGACAGACAGACAGACAGACAGAGAGAGAGAGGGAGGGAGGGAGAGAGCAGGAAAAAAAATATTACAAAAATTGTTACAGTTGAGGCTAGAATCTTGAAGTCAAAGGTTCAGGTGGTTTCTCTTTTCAGTTTTCTAAAGCACTTTCTTTTATGTCAGAACTTTTCTTAAAATAAACAAAACCACACAGTCTGAAAAAACAAGCAACAGAACTCTATCTAACAGCAGAACGGTACAATCTAAATCACAGAAGAAAACATGATGTTCTAAAGCAGAGAAAAAATGGCTTAATATGTCAACTTAGAGCTTATTACCTACTGTAAAAGGGATGTGTTGAACAACTAATGAACTCACACTAATATTGGTGATTAGCTCTGTCAGAAAGTCAGCAAAACTATGATCCAACATCAAAAAAAGCCCTACATTCCTAAACAAACTCATGCTTCTTAGTCTTATTTGTTAATATTGTGAAGAAAACATCAGATTTGCTCATATTTAACAGGGGAGCTAAAATTACTGAAGGGTATTATATATTACAGCTGCATGACATTGGAAAAAACTGACATTGCAATATTTAGTTTTTCTGTGATACATATTGCAATGTGAATACATTTTCAAAAAATGACCTTGTTTGGAAAGAATTCCTAATTTTGTATTGATTGAAATGGTTTGTCCATTCATTCATTTTCTTTTCGGCTTAGTCCCTTTATTAATCTGGGGTCGCCACAGCGGAATGAACCGCCATGGTTTGTCAATCTGCATAAAAATATAGAAAATAATAAAAAATATAATCATTTAAAGCACACATGAAAACAATAGGACCAAGATAAAAATTAAATAAACAACGCTTTGAACTGTATTGAAGTTGTTCAATAATCAAATATAAGATAACACTGTATAGTCTTGATTGTATGAAATAATTAAACACGATTATTCTTCAGTAAAATGGCATACTTTATCATTTCTTGTGCCCAAATGGTTTAAATGAACTTAAAAAAATCTTACAGGTGCAGGACTAATAAAAAAAACTTTCATATTACTAGATTAAACCTTGCAATAACTACACAAATCACGTGTTCTGAAATATGGTTCCCGGTTAATTATAATTCCAACTTGAAATTGCAGATCCTGCTATGCGACTATTACAGATTCACACGTTCAGATATCGATATATTGTGCAGCCATATTGTAAATGGATATAATCCCTACAGAATTATCCCCCCAAAAAATAGACAGCCAGCCATAAAAAAAACTCAGCAATGACAATTCCCTGTCCATGTTTCTGAGAGTTCAGGACTAGCATTTGGACTGACTAAGAAACGACATTATTTTGAAAACCTCAAAATCTTTGCCTGAGTGCTGTGATCCTTGACCTTGAGACACAGTGAGAGTGACGTTCTGATGGGCTAGAACTAAACCAAGCGCCTGTCTGCGTTACATCAGCAGACCCAGGTTTATATGCAACATCAATAGTGCCGTGATTTGAACAGTCTGTATTAAAAAGGTGTCGTTTCCTCCACTCATAACCCTATTCTCTTCCCCCTTTAGCCTATTCAATCTGTGTGCCGTCCTCTCCTCTCTGAAAAATTTGAATATCTGTCACCATGGAAACAGTTGCTATGGTAACAGCGGGATAGAAGAGGGATAGACGGATAGAGAATGAGAATAAAGAAAAACAAGAGAGTGCTACATCACTGAAAAGAGACACTTTGACCATAACGTCTTACGTCACATTTATTCGACACGTTTAACCTTAGCGATTTATACTCCAACACACGGACGAACAGAGGGCCATGCTTATTATTAGCTGCTTCTGTTTAGATCTGGCTGTGCAAGACTTCAGATATACTGTAGATGTGCTGGATGAGTATCAGTTTGAACAGAGAACAGGATTAATTCACTTCAGCAGAGGGGAAACTGAATTAAATATGCAGAAATCTGAAATATGCGTATAAAAAGTCAAAGTTCAAAAGACTCTTGTGCTAGTTTGTCCAGACTTACTGCATGTACAGTAGGACGATATTGGGAAAAAAGTGCAACATTTTCATTTACTGCGATATACAGTACATTGCGATATAAATGCAATTTAAGCAGATGACTTGAATAGCTTGTAAAAAATTCAGAATTTTAGCTCGTTCGGGATGATTCTGTAGGGGAACGTATCTGCATGTAATATAATGTAAGCAGAGAAAAGATGCAAATAAACAATGATTTATGATTTTCTGGGGAGTTAAACAGTATTCAGAAGCAGAAATTAATTAATCACTGTATAACAATAAAAATAGCACTGTATCGTTTTAATTGAGTAAATAATTATATATATATATATATATATGTGTGTGTGTGTGTGTGTGTGTGTGTGTGTGTGTACAATTAATCTTTAAGCTACAAACGTTGCATTTATTGTGCCCAAATGGCTTAAATTTGCTTCGAATTCTTACAGCCAGGTCTTAAAAACACATGCAAATAATAAACTTTCACTCTAAGGTTCAAATATGAAATTACTCCACTATGTTGTTAACTGTAATGTCTGGTCAACTATATTTCCAACTACATTGCAGATCCCTGCGATGTGACTATTGCGGACTTGCACATGAAAGATATATAGTGCAGCCCTAATGTACAGCATGTTATGGGCCTGAATGTGTGTGGGAGTTTCTGGAAATTACAAGCATACATTTTAGTGTTTATGTGCACATGGCTTACTGTACTTGTGAGGGCAAAATCAGTGGAAATGGTTTAAAAATAATTACCAATTCAAAGTTTGATTTTTACAATGTTGCTGGTATAATTCTCATACTCGAAAGGGCTGCAGTTATTTGGACAATACAGTCAAAAAATTTTATGTTAAGACCTATTATTACAGTATATAAAAACGAATTATTATATGAAAGGACTGAATTAACTTGAAATATGATAAAAAAAATATTATTTCAGATATAGTCCAGAAATGCATCATATATACGCCACCATATATTGAACAATAATAATAATAAACGTTTGTGGTCAGTAAATGTTTTACAAGAATTAAAAAGAATTCATGTTGAAATGGTTGCAATGCAATGCTTCATGTAAAAGAAGTTTTGAAAGTAGTTAAAATGTTAATAATGAAATGCCAAAAATGCATTTTTGAAAATTGAATTACAGCTACATCTTGACTAGGTTTGTCAAATGATAGACAAGTCTGCATTTATTGGTGAGTGAGAAGGAGTAGGAAATAGGAATCATAGATAAAGGGCTGTTCATAAAGTATTTAAAAACTGTGTTGTTTCAACTAGAGCTGTGCAATATGATGAAATATAATGTATGAACAAAATAAAAAAAATCTATTGTTTCATATTATGCTCTATTATTTATCTCGTGGTGTCACAAAATACATTGTTTATGGTAATAAATTACATGAACGCAATATTGCACCCCATTATGGGGATTCACACAGAAATATGAATAATTGCATTGTGAGAAAGTTGCGATCTTGAAAGAACAATGTTCACATTTAGCATTTTATTTAGCATTTTTTTATATTTTTACGTTGGACCAATAGTTTGAGTGTTTTATATTTGATTAATATTTATTTTATATTTCTACATTTTTACTCAAACCTTTGCCCTGAAGATCACATATGAATGACTACATTTCTCAGTATATATTTTAAAAAGTAAAAAAGAAATATTCCTTTAATGTGGTAAAAAAGTATAAACTTGATTGATTGAGTTTATATAAAATGACTATATTGTGCTATATATCATTATCAGGATATGATATGACTGTACAAGATTATTGTCCCTAGTTTCAATGTTGAGATGTTAATGATTTCACTTGTAGAAGACCATAATGATTCACAATATTAAGTATGAAACTATTTTGCCCTCATTTAAGGCTTGAGAACTGCATCATTTTGTCTCACTAGTAATATAAATAGTGAAACCACTGGATATGCGTGCGTGTACATCAGTGTGTGCTCATTCACACACCTCCAGTTGTTCATCCTCCAGCAGGCGTAGCACCAGTGCTCTTACATCACAGACGGCCTTGGCATCACTGAGGAAAGTGAAAAGATTGTAGAAAACCATGATCTGCAGGTAGGTGAGAATGGTGTATCTTGCATGCCATGAGCTGCTCCTGGAGATCTGTAACAAACAGCACCATCTGCTGGTCAGATTAATCATTCATTCATCAGTCAGTGGTGGACAGTAACTAAGTATTTTTACCTCACTACAGTACTCAAGCACATATTTGAAGTATCTGTACTTTAGTTCAAAGCTTTATTAACTCCCCTGGGGCAATTCGTTCTGACATGCCATGGTGCTTCACATATAACAAGAATGTCACACTTAACACAATAAATACTAACACTTAACATCAAATACATATACAAAAACAAAAATAATAAATAATATTAATAATAAATCGATCAACTACATTATTTTTACATAATTTTTTTTTACTACATTACATTTATCAGAGTGCATACATTTTTAGGAAAGTTTTACTTTTACGTCACTACATTTCCTGTATGAAGCAGAGAAAAGGGTTATTTTGAAGAGGAAAAACTTTCACCTGCTCAGAGAGAGACGTTTAATTCATGAAAACACTGAATTTGATCAGTTAACCCATTAAATCAGTTCACAAATGGCAATGAATAATTCATTTACCAATTGGACTGACATCTGCTGACAAGTCAACAACTCACTGATTCAAATGATCCATTCGGAGCAAGTCTTCAGTAAATGATTCACTGATTCAATTCAAGTTTACTTGTATAGCACTTTTACACAAATGATCATTCCAAAGCCTTCACAAAAGGAGTACATCTTTACAGAAGAAGTTGTGAAAAGGGTTGGTAGTATATAAACGTAGTTAACCTGCAGTTGTACAGTATATAGTGTCCTTCCTAAAGAAATAATATTTACATGTAATAATAATATATGTGGCCTCATGGTGGAAAACTGGACCTGCTGAAGGAATTAGGGCATTGGGGGGTGAGCCTTTTCGAATGTATAGTGTGAGTCTCCAGTAAATGATTCACTGATTTTTATAAACTAATCTGAATGAGTTTCAGCGTGTGAATGTGGTTTCACGTTTTCACTTGCAATTATAACAAATCATCAGGGTAGTTATTATCACGTTTTGGTAATTCACCTTTCTTGCAAAATAAACATTCATTAGCAAGTACTCTTACTTTTATTATTTAAGTAAATAAAAAAAAAACTACTTTTCTTTGAAAAAAAATACTTTTACAATTTGACTAATATTGAAAAGGAAGACGTTATACGTTATATTTTATTAGGGTTTCAGTGCCTGATTAGTGTGGTTCGTCCACCACTGCTACTGTACGTGCTGTGTTAAACTTGTTCTGTGAGTGTGTGTGTGTGTTATGTGTCACCTCTTCAAGTGCACTCAGGACTTGCGGGATCTGCTCAGAGTACAGCAGGCCCTGGGACATGAGAGACAGGCATGTCTTGGCATCTGTCTTCATCTCATCATAGCTGTCGTCATTCTCCACAGGAGCTATCTGGAAAGAATGAGAAAGACCAGCTTAAAGTACCCTTATTATGCTGTTTTAAAGGTCAACAAATACTATTTATTTTTCTAATACACACTGCAGCATCATCACTTTTCTCAGTGTATGAAATGGTTTGTTCATGAATTCAGTCTCTATAAACTTCTTTAAGAGAGCTGCTTTGTACTGACTGGTGCAGTCTGTTGTGATTGGGCTATCGCTTACAGCGTACACGAGACCATTACCATCTGAATTACAGCTCCAGAAGCTTCCTCGGCAATTATAAACAATAAGAACATTAACAATGGTGTCAGTTTATATCAATTCAAAACTGAAGCTTCTTGTATTAGAGATGGATGAAAAGTGGATTCACTTTTGAAAACATGAACCAAACTTTTACAGGTCTCATCTACAACTACAACTTTTGAGGGTCAAATTGACACTGTTTGAGGGCAGCCAATAAAAAAACCTATGTTGGTTTGTAACAAATTTACAACAAAGTTTTGTAACAAAATGTTGGTTGATTCATTTCAGGCAGTTCAGAAATTATTCTGTCTTATGGGAGACAATGACTGTGTTTATCCTGCAGTTTGACTCTTCACAGACCATTCCCAAACAGCTACGTTAAACAAAAAAATTATATCTGAATAAGCATAATCATGTCACTCTGAAAACATTACAGACAACATTGGGACTCACTTTGAATAGAAGAGGAAGGAGACGCAGTTGTTCAGGTACAGAAGAAGAGAAAGAGCGTCCAGCACTGGTCATCAACCACTTCAGTACTAATCAAAAGAGACACTTATAATGTCACAAAAGGTTTCTTTTAAATAGCTGCTGTTTTTTTGAACTGTCTAATAATCAAAGACTATGTACAGTTGAAGTCAGAATTATTAAGATTATTATTAAACTTTAATTCTTTTATATTTTCCCCCCAATTTCTGTTAAATGGAGAGTAGATTTTTTTCAACACATTTCTAAACACAATAGTTTTAATAACTAATTTCTAATAACTGATTTATTTTATCTTTGCCATGATTACAGTACATAATATTAATTCATTCATTTTCCTTTGGCTTAGTCCCTTTATTCATCAGGGGTCGCCACAGCGAAATGAACCACCAACTTATCCAGCATTCGTTTTACAAAGTGGATAGTACAGCATATTTTACTGGATATTTTTCAAGGTACTAGTAATCAGTGTATTAAAAGGCTTAACTAGGCAAGTCATTGTATAACAATGGTTTGTTCTTTAGTCAATTTTAAAAAAAATTGTCTAAAGGGGGCTGAAAATATTGACCTTAAAATGGTTTTAAAACAATTAAAAACTGCTTTTATTCAAGCCGAAATAAAACAAAAAAGACTTTCTCCAGAAGAAAAAATATTATAGGAAATACTGTGAAATTTTGTTAAATATCACTTGAGAAATATTTGGAAAGGAATAAACATTGCACAGGCTAATCATTTTGCCCTCAACTGTATATTAACAAACTGTGATTTACATATACAACCATCATACATATAATCACAGTTCCCTAAAACAAACAAACAAATCTTGTTGTCTTTATAATACACACAAACAAAAAGATACACACCAGTTTTGAGTAATTTGATGGCCTGTGTCCTCTCGTCTTGATCTCCCTCCATGTTTTCCTCCACTATGTGGTTCTGGATCTCCTCCTCGCCCTCTGTTAAAGGCTTGAGGCGGGCCAGAACTCGCTCTGTGAACTCTCCGATGCGCGGGGAAGTGGTGGGCTGAGTGTGTGGCAGGTTCACATCAATCATGAAAATGTAGGTGAGCACACTGAGAGGCAAGAGAAAGAATGTACAGTTCTCAGAGTGAGTGCAGATCCTGTTGTACAAGTCAATGAAAAGACTTAAAAGTTTGAGGTCATACCTGCCAATGCGTTCACGTACGTTCTTGTAGACCTGAGTGAGTTTGGGCTCTAGGTACTGCAGTAAACGGTGAAGCAGCTCTGGGACCCTCCATTCCTGCTGAGCAAGACCTCCCTGTAGCACATACAGACGGCTGGAAGAGAGAAAGATGACAGTGTTCGTTTAAAGGTTCCATGAAATTAAAATAAAGTTTTTTAGATGTTAGTTTTAGTCTGTTATCAATTAGCTAGTGTGCTTCAAAACAGTTTGCGTTTAGAAAATATAAAACTGATAGAAACATCCAAAGCTTGCAGTTGAACAATTTTTTTTCCACATCACCTCACCTCATACTTCAGTTTCTCATCAATTCTTCTGACCAATCATATGCTCTCTTGTAGCTGACATGCCCTGCCCCCTATAAGACGCTTCTAATTTGCTTTTCATTTGATGCGGTTGAGCTCAACCACTCTCACTGGCAGAGCTGTGATAAAATCGAAATGCTTTTGGCTGTTTTTTTTTTTAAGTGGAAGAGCCACTACATGTTCCACCCTCTCTTCATTTTTCAGTTGAGATTACGTCAAACAAAATAAAAAAAATGAAACAAAAACTAGGATGAAAATTAAAAAAAATTAAAGATAAAAAATTACTGGAATGCATATTGGAATGTGTGATACTGACAAAAAAAGACATCTCAATATTTCTGGGGATTTAATTTTTTTGATAATGATAATTGAACAATATTTTGCTGAGTGTGTGTGTGTTTTTTTTATTAATATTTTAATTCTAAATAACAATCACATTAAAACAAACCAACAGACAATTTCCATTTTAACAATGCTAAAGAGAAGAAAATAATAATAATAATAATATATTTTTTTAATAAAATAAAATAAATAAACAATAATAGTATTAAAATAATAAATAATAATAATATTAAATAAATAAAAATAAAATTTAAATATATGATAATGAATATTACATTAATAATAATCACAATAAATTAGTAAATTTATAATCAAATGAGTGTTTTTTTTAATGCTGATACCTTGGCTGGTTTACACATCATGGATAAATAAATATGAAAACTCCCAGTGATGGTGGCGAATCCTTTTCTTAATGAGAGATATAATATTGCACTCTTGCTTGAGTAATATTACCCAACTATAGCATATTTCAAAAGATTATTAAAAAACCTCATACAGGGATATACACGTGTAAATTTTATAGCCATTCTAACTGCATTCTAATAATCTTCATCATGCAGTGAAAGCAGGACTTCTTGGGGTTTTTGCTTGTATGTTTCAAAGTGGGTGAGATGATCAGTGCACATTCCAACTTAGAAAGATGACATTTATAAGAATATGTCACTTTCAATAATTCCACTTTTAACCCATGGCACTATAAAGGTACACTATGAAGTTCAACAAAGATGAGAAATTTATGTCATACCAGGCATCCACAAACGAGCTTCCTTCTCCTGTGACTGGCGACTCCATAAGCATCTCAAACAACCAGTGCAGCTTTCGTGGGTCTCGGCTCTCCTGTACAGCACACACATCCACACATACATGGATACACAATGAACAACTAATTTGGGAAATTCTGAAAGCATACACTAACACTTAAAAGCATTTCATTTTTTAAATAACTTTCTATTTGAAATCTTTCTATTGGATTTCTATCTCTATATGTTTTGAAATGTAATTTATTTATGTTATGGCAAAGCTGAATTTTCACCAGACTTTACTCAGTCTTCAATGTCACATGATCGTTCAGAAATCATCCCAACATCATCAGGGTTTATGCAATTTTTACAGTCAAATTTAAGACTTTAAAACTTTTTAAGACCATTATGAATGAAATTTCAGACTTGCACAGGGTTTTTTTTTCTAATGGCACTAATGGGTAAAAACAAGCAAACTCTAGTTGCATACAAACACATTGTATTCAACATAACTTTAAAAAACAAACAAATAAAAAAAACTATAATAATCTAAAAGTATCCACAACAGTCTGTCCAGGTCAGTGTCCTCACCATACATGATCTTAAAATAAACAAAGAACTTTTTTTTTATTGTAAGGAAGATAATTAAACCATATTGGTAAATAGATGGATTGTTGGTGATTGGATAGGTGTTGGCACAATTGGGTAGTTTTACATGGACATAGGTTTCAGTAAATTTAACTTTTTAATGTCTAAAATTTAGATTTGGAAATTTAAGACATTTTAAGACAATTTTACGACACTGTGGACACTTCATATAATACTGTCTGGAAAAAAAAAATCATTATTGTCGTTTTTATCAAATGTAATGTGCCCTTGCTACAGTAAATAAAAGTACAAGGCTATAAAAAAATGTGTTACTTGTGAATCATTTTTTGTCATTGGCCTCATTTACATCAGATTATAAGAAATAAATATGAGAAAAAAAATTACTTCACAAACCAAAATAACATATTTTTGCAAAAACTCTGCAATCATGGTTGTGACAGACGTGTCCTTACGCAGGCAGTGGCGATGCAGGTTCCCCAATCCGTGTATGTCTCTATAGTGATATTGGAGAGAGCTTTACGGAGGAGTGGACACAGCAGAGCCCACAGTTTCTCCACCTGTAATGCACAAACACACACATGCAGACTCAAGCAATGGTGTTTACATATTCATTCTGGTCCAAAAAGCCTTTATGTTGACTATGAGATCTAAATGTTCATCAGGTTTGTATGAGGCTTCATGTTGAGAACTTCATCTTTGTTGAAATGCACCTACAGTATATTCAGGGTTCCCACTTTAAGCCAAATATCAAATTCCCTGACTTTCACTGACTAAAAAGTAAGTTCCATGATATCTAATGAGCCTAAAAACAAGCTGCTGTTGTACTTATACAGTGCATTCGGAAAGTATTCATAGCGCTTCACTTTTTCCACATGTTTTTATGTTACAGCCTTATTCCAAATTGGATGAAATTATTTTATTTGCTCATAATTCTCCACACAATACCCCATAATGAAAATGTGAATTTTTTTTTTGAAATTGTTGCAAATTTATTAAAAATAAAAAAACCTGAAAAATCACATGTACATAAGTATTGACACCCTTTGCCGTGAAGCTCTAAATTGAGCTCAGGTACATTCAGTTTCCACTGATCATTCTTGAGATGTTTCAGCAGCTGTGGTAAATTCAGTTGATGGACATGATTTGAAAAGGCATACACACACTATGAATACTTTCCGGATGCACTGTATATTATTACTCTTTTTTTAAAATAATACGTTAAAATAAAAACATAATACTAAAAGGGTTTTAGCTTGAAAATATTTTTGCATGACTATAATAGACACTACAAGAACAACAGTGGATAAATTTGCCAAAAACTCTTCAAATTTATAATTTCCTAACATGTTAGTTTGGTAATGCATTTGACTTCAGTGACTGCCAGTTGACAGCGTGAAAGGAATAAAATTAAGCTGAAAAATAGCCTAACCATAAAAAAAGGAAGTACTATATTATGTTATATTATATACTATATTATAAAGTATAAATAATATGTGTGCAGAGATGGCACTTACTTACTTACAGACAATATCTTATTTTCCATTGTTTGATGGATGTGTATGACCATTATATAATCGGTCTTTTGAAACAAGTTTTTAGATGCCATGTAAAGATAAAACAATTTCAACTTTCACCCAGGGCCTCACGGTGGCGCAGTGGATAGCACGTTCGCCTCACAGCAAGAAGGTCGCTGGTTCGAGCCTCGGCTGGGTCAGTTGGCGTTTCTGTTTGGAGTTTGCATGTTCTCCCCGTGTTGGCGTGGGTTTCCTCCGGGTGCTCCGGTTTCCCCCACAAGTCCAAAGACATGTGGTATAGCTGAATTGGGTAGGCTAAATTGTCCGTAGTGTATGGGTGTGAATGGATGTTTCCCAGAGATGGGTTGCAGCTGGAAGGGCATCCGCTGCGCAGAACATATGCTGGATAAGTTGGCGGTTCATTCCGCTGTGGCGACCCCAGATTAATAAAGGGACTAAGCCGAAATGAAAATGAATGAATGAACTTTCACCCACAGCAGCGCTCATTTGTCAGTTATACTGTCAGTTCCACAACAGTGGACCAATCAGAAGAAATGGAGGCGGGACTAGTGTTGCACGCTTCTGTTTACAGGGTAGGAAGTTGGCACGGCAACATGGCAGAACCACCCCTGAATATTGTGTCTCACGTTTTCAAAGATGCGTTCTTTGTGAATGGCTCCTCAGTTGTTGCACTCCTGTGGTCATTAATGTGGTGTTTAATAACAGTCACTGCACATCTGGACTGACTGTATTCGTCAAGAGATTGTTTGTGAACCGAACTATGAGCCTCGAACCGTGACGGTTCGCAATGAATACATGTACTGTTACATATCTCTCTCTCTCTCTCTCTCTCTCTCTCTCTCTCTCTCCCTCTCTCTCTCTCATATATATAATTTCTTAATTTAATGTGGAATTTTATCTCTCTATAATTCCAGAAATTTCATGACCCATAGGAACTCTGTTTATTGTGTGTATGTTTGTAAATACCTTGCTGTAGCTCCAGTGTTTCGAGCCCCTGATGAGTCCAGAGATGATCTCCGCTACACAGCGCTGAGGGCTCTCGTGGGAATCTGCAACCAGACGCTCCATATGAGGCTTTAGCAGGGGCAGGAAGGCATCATCAAAGTTCCGGAAAAGACCCTTTCATAACACAAGAAATTATGTATTAATTTAACAGTTTTAACATGCACAAAGCAAAATGGCCAGTCAGGTGTAGAACCAAACTGGTTTGACCAAAACTGAAAACCTCTTTTATAAACTTCTACAGCTTTCAGTCAACAATTTATTTGGTTTGAAAGATGGATGGTAGATTTGTGTCCATAGATGGTTACCTTGAAGAGGCAAAACCGGCGTGGGCTGAATTTATCTTTCCCCTTTCTGTCCTCCAGAGACAAATACTTAATGAACTGATCTATGAACAGCTGGTCTGAGAAATGGTCGTATATAATCTGTTCACTCTGCAAAAAAACAAACAAAAACTTTATGTCTAAAACTTAATTGTGAGGTGGCATAATTAGTTTTGAGGACCACTAGTTGTGTTTAAACATGTTCGTACCTCATTCATCTCTTCTCTTGTTTGGCCCCGTTTAGGCTGTTCCTCAAGAGGGGCATAGAGCATCAGCGTCCTGAAAAAATAAAATAAAATAAAATAAATGGCATGACATGAGGCACATTTTATTTAGCTAATATTCTCATGGTAGACAGCTGCTGTACTTTATAATATATGTGTGTGTGTGTTGTATATTTATGATGTATATGTGATTGAAACAAAACTATACAAAATTTTGTTACATAGATATTTCAATATTCATAGATATTACACTTATTTAGTTTAATCTAAATATAAATGAGCATTTTCTCAAATATATGCATGTCGGTGTGTATTTATATATACACATAAGAAAAATACACAGTACACACATATATTATGTCAAAACAAACTTTTATTTTGGATGCGATTAATCACAATTAATTTTTGCCCAGCACTAATAATACTTAAAATGATTGAAAAGAGTGGAGAATTATCTTCAACTGTAATAATATTTCATAATACAGCGGTTTTCCTGTATTTCTGATCACATAAATGTTATTTTATGTTGTTCTTTGAAGCTTTTGACATCCAGTGTCAATAATTAATGAAGGTTTTGATATAGAGTATGTGGTTGAATTAATGAAAGAAATGAACTGTGTGCAACAATTAAAAAACTTAAGCTTTCGTATTTCACAGAAAAAAAAGAAAATGGAAAACTGTATGTATATACCGTGGCCATGTGGAATAACCCCAGTGTGTTTTCTCAATGAAGCAGCATTCATCCCAGTCCTGCTGGGAATGTGGCAACCTGCTGCTGTCATACTGCAGCCACTGGTTATCAGGCCTGTCTCCCGTCAGCAGAGAGACTACAGCTTTACCATCCCCTACATTAAGAACAGGAAAAAAGTATTCTTTGATATGGCATACAATCTCTATAAACAATCACATATCTTCCAGAAAATGCATTGCTGAGATATACAAAGGCCAGAAATGTGTATGTGTATAACAGAAATTTGGCACCGATCTAAAATGAGTGTGCACTTTATGCATATTCTTCCTCCATGATATGAGTTGCATTGTATTAGTCAAATAGAATTAAAGTAGCAAATGTGACATATCCCAGAAGACTTATTTGTCACATACAGAGTCATACACAGTGTGATATGCAGTGAAATGCTTACACAACCACTTGTGACCTTAAAATAATAACAACAATAACAAAAATAATAATAACAACAACAACAATAAGAATCTATATTACGGAGAGATAAAAGTTATGCAATAGAAAATAAAAGCAAATACTAAATATTTAAAGACTTTTGATATAGAGTATGTGGTTGTAGAAAAGTATAAAAGGGTTATATGCACAAACAGAAAGATAGAAGTGTTTCTAACAAAACGCCTGGCGCATAAGAGAGGAAGGAGGGTATCCTACAGGTGGTTTGTCAATTCAATTCAATTTCATCTTTATTTCTATTGCGCTTTTGCAATATAGATTGTGTCAAAGCAGCTTAAAATAGAAGTTCTAGTAAATTAAAACTGTGTCAGTCCAGTTTTCAGAGTTGAAGTTCAGTTTAGTTAATTTCAGTGTGGTTTAATTCCACTCAATCCCATTCACCTGTATGGAGTACACTAGAACTACACAACATCTGCCCAGGGTGTGTGCAAATGTGCATAAATATCCAAAAAAGAAATGTCCGGTGGCTGTTCAAAGTGCATGTGTGTGCAGATGTGCAATGTATTTCTTACAGTAGGTTAATGTACTTACGTGACTGTAAAGAGGTTTTGAGTTCAGATATGTCATAGGGACTCACTGCCACTTTCTTGTGAGGTCTCTTGAGCTGCTTTAAGATTCCAGCCACTGCTGATATCGCAACCTGAAGGTTAAACAGCACAGCAGAGGATTAACTGCTTTGTGAAAATTTCCATACATGTGTTAGAAGTATAATGGGGAAGTATAACGCACATTGCGAACTAAGAGAGAGTCGTGGTTCAGGCTTTCGACGAAAAAGAGGACTGCAGAGGAAGGCAATGGGAGGTCATCTCTCAGCATCAGAGAGAGGAAGCCGATCGCTAACTGCTCAAACTTCCAGGGTCTGTCAAATAAACAAGCCAATAGAGGAATGAATACCCATTACATAACCAACTTGTCGCTTGTAATTGTTAAGTGTAATAAGACAGTGTAATATATCAGCATATTTTAGGCTATGTTTACATGGCAATGATGTTTTCCTTTGCTTTTTGAACAAGTTTCCCATCTACAAGACCATGTTTTCAAAATGATCTGCATTGACGTATATATTAAACAGTACCTGCAATTAGGTGACAACATGCAATCAGTAGCTTGGCACTCGTGAAAATTCCAATTCCAATTTTGGATTCTAAATCCAATTTGCGCCTTTGGTTTTGGTTTTAATGTGAAGTAAATCCATACTTAGCTGATAAAGCATTAGGAAACACTACCACTAACTCTGCCATTGTTGTGTTTGTGCTTGCCGTAAATCTACATTCTCTTACAAACATACTATGCAAGCAAATTATATCATCGTTTTCAAAAAGTTTAGTTTTCGGGTGTTGTTTACACAGACATGACATTTTCTGTCTCAAAAACAACGTTGTCATGTAAACAAGGAGCCAAAATATATATTACGTTTTTGGCTTAGACATCATGTAAACACTGTCCCTTACTAAGACATAACTAGAAAAAAAAACTGTTCAACTACTTCATTAATAGGAACAAGAGTGGTTAGACTTTATTTAGACTTTATTTTGTATATTCTGTTGACAAAAAACAAAAAAAAAAAACAGCTTTGCAACTAGATGTGAAATAATTTTCATTTGTGTTTTAGATGAATATTAGCTTAAGGTTGGTAGAATTAGTCGACATGGTGACAAAATGTACTTTTCTGTGAACATAATGTCTGAAGGACACCTTCAAAAAATGCTTCAGATAAAGTGCTGTCCATTACAACTTGACGTACATGTTTCTATCGTAAAGGCAGTCCAAAAGATCCACCACTAGCTTCTCGTACTTCCTGTTAGGATTGATAAAACAGAAAATCCATCAATTATCCATGGCCTGACTAAACAGAGACATGTAAAGCATATTTTTGCACAGTTTTACAGTTTTTGTTTATGTTAAACTCACTGCATTGCATCTTTGTTTTTCTGTTCTTGTATTTTCCTTCCCTCCAGTTCCTCCTGTTCAGATGCGGCACCTGGGTTTGGTTCTGGACTACTAGATTTCAGCATTTTTACAGCAATCTCAACACAACTCTCTGAGATCTGAAACAAAATCCATCAAAGAGCAGTGTACAGTCTCTATTAATAATAATAATTATAAATAAAATAAAAATAACATAACGTTATAAACAATAGTTACATACGTTATAAACATGTATTGTATATATCAAGCCTAAACTAATTATTGATACTAGTTGCATGTGGTAAATGTACTATACAAATAATTATATACCTTAATAATATGGCACCAACTCCAAATGGTAGTGCATTTTATGCATGTTTTGTTTGCTTAACGTTCAATATATTATATATAATAATTACCTATTATTATATATTATAATTTGCTTTGGAGTATAAGTCGCAGCTCATTTCAGATCATAAAATAAAAGTTTTATTCTAGATTTTTATTCCAACATTCTAAAATACTTCATTTAAGAGAAAGTAAAGCCTTTGTCAATTTAACTGATGTTTCTCTATAAATCAAATCACACATTGAAGAACTCACAGAAAAGTTGACAGAGATGGTCTCATACTGGCGGTGGATCTTGTCAGCAAGGTCATCAAAAAGCCTCACAATTGAAGTCTTCTCTAGTGACATAGAGGGGCTCATGACAGAACGCACGAGGGCAGGCCATGTCAGAGCAATGCAGTCCCAGTACTGCAGGTTAGCGAGACAGATCCCAGAGTGATTCCCTAACAGACAGTACAAGGCACCCTGGAGAAAAGACAAATGATCCAGTTGAATGCCAGAATGATAAGGTTATTAGTGTCAGCGCGCATGCATTGTGAGCTGTGTGAGATCTACTTTGAACTGCTGCTGGGTGACGTCTGTGCGCTCGGGGTCCAGGTATTTCAGCACCACAGGGATCATGTCTCTGCAGCAGAAGTTGTAGGTTCCCAATGCTGTAAAAAGCACATTCTGAGCTCTACTCCTCACCTGAGGGAAAATAGGCAATATTTATACCAAATTAATTGCTTTTGTGTGCCCTCCACTAATATTGGCACCCTTGGTAAACATGAGCAAATCTTTGTTTAACCTTTTTGTTCCTTTCTTTAAAATATTAACAAAAAAACTGAAGAAGCTTGAGTTTGTTTTTTTGGATAAGAGTCAATGTTTTTTTCTTGAAACCCTTTCCAACAATTTGTAGTGAAGTAGGTGACACTGGATTGTAGTTTTAGAAACTAATCCCAACAATAGCACAAGGATGTTCAGTGTTTTGCCATTTTCTCATAGCCACATTCCACTGTGTGAAGCTCGACAACCTTTTTCCCTCAAATCTCAGCTCTGTTGTTTGGTTTTACCCATTGTAATTATAGATTGAGTAAATATGGCCTGTGTGTTAGGGTTACTATGAAACAGCAGGTAATGGTTGATCAATTTCCTCTTCCTAGTCATCCAGGTGTACTAAAAATGTCAAATATCATCAATGGGAATAATTAAATTCATATGGGCATCAATAATTGTGCTACATGTATATTTAAATAATATCTGAATGTATTATTTTAATATTAATTAAACAGTGTTTGCAGTTGTTTGCTCCCAATGGGCCCCATTTGTCAATGTCTTCTGAAAAATAATCTACGCCAGATTCATGACATGTTTGTAGGCTGACTTGTTCGCATTGGAGTTCATAAGAATGGTTTATCCCAAGTTTTGTTAATTGAAAGTGCATGCCAGTTTTCAAAATTAGCATAGGAAATGCCCCACAATTTCCCATAAATGGGCAAGGCATCTTAGAGCCATGAGCAAGGAAAGTTGGGATGTCAAAGAAACACGCAGACCATGTTGACAATTATTGTTTTTTACATAAACGCAAGCTATATAGCTACATATATTTATATATTTATTTGTTGGCTACTGGACATATATACATATATGTTTACTTTGTACTTTACTTGTGTGCCTTTGCTTTGTTCTTGTCTTGTGTGGTGCGGCTGTTTCTGTGTTGTATTTGTGCTGTTACATCTGACTGTTATGTCATATAGCCTATAACATGCTCTCACATGTTTATTTTTTACATTTTGGGAGGAGTTCAATTAACAGTACATATGTGGTTCAACATCCAGATGCATTTAGACCTCCCCTGTTTCATGTGGAATGAATTTAGTTAATATTTTGAGAAAAAAACCCTAAACATTAAACAATAAAAAAGCCTTTTTGTTCATATTTACCAAGGCCTGGTGCCATTATTAGTAGAGGGCACTGTATGTGCACGTTTGTGTGTGTTTATAGACTTCATACCTGACTGTATCTGCTGGTGGACAGTCTGAGCAGGTCATTGATCAGGTCCTGATGGACACTCCTGTAGCTGCACCCCTCCATGGTCAAATTTCTTAACTAAAATACACATACAGAGCCAAAAAATACAACCAAAAGTCAATACAAAATAATAATAGAAGTTAAATCTGGACTTTACTAGAACTATGTTAAGCTGCTTTAACACAATTTACATTGTAAAAAGCACTATATAAATAAACTTCAATTAAATTGAATAAATGCATTTACTTTGTTGCATTTAAATGGATATTTGTCTTTGTGAGATTCACCTTTTTTAAAAGTGTATTAATTCTTTTATAATCAAGTCAAATTACCTCATGTTGCAGCATGACTCTGTCTATAAGCAGAGCTCTAATGTGCTGTTTACTGCCGTGAAGCTGGAGAGAACATGAGATGGTGTAAGTGAACTGCATTTCAAATACAGACGTCATGATAACTGACATTAAATGCACATCTCACCTTGTTCTCCATAGACTTCTTAATTAGATTGAAGCTTTTCCAGCGGGTGTCAAACTCATGTTTATGTGAGCCTTTAAAGTGGAGCAGGTCATTGATTATCTATAAAAAAAAATATATATGTTAGTTACACCACTGCCTACACTGCAAAAAAATGCTTTTCTTACTTCAAGTTATTGTCTCATTTCTAGTCCAAATATCTCAAAATTCCTAAATCAAGAAGCATTTTCTAGACAAGGAAAAATACTGTCTTGTTTTCAGAAATAATAGGTAAAAATTAAGTGAGTTCTTCCTTAAAACAAGTTAAATAATCTGCCAACGGAGTAAACAAAATAATCTTGTTTTCACTTTAAAATGAGTTTACTTTGCTTGTTTTAAGGAATAGCTCACTTATTTGTGACATATTAGTTCTGGAAACAAGACAGAAATGTCTTGATTCTCTTGATTTAAGAATTTTTTTGCAGTGTATAACCAATATGCACACACACAAATATTGGAGAATACCTGACAGTTTTGAGGTTTACCTTAATAATAGAGAAGAGGGATTTGATGTCATCTTCTGAGTGCTCTAGTGTGTGGTCTGTGCAGATAAACCATCAGTTCAGTCTTTTAAATTCCTCTATAACATGAACTCTACATTTTTAGTTTTAAACTCTAATTTAATTTCACCCCATTTTAAAGGTTTGATTTTAGTGCATTCAATATACATTTCTGTATTTAGAAAAGCTTGTTGGAGTAACTTACTTAATAGAGGTCGGATCACTTTACAGATGTCCTCTCTGTAATTCTCTCTAGACAGGTCTGTCAAAGAGAAATAACCATTATCAGAAAATTAACCCAATCACAATCGCCTAATTCAATATAGCACTGATTTCAAACAAAATGAGGAGAGGGTTGCTTACCATAGTCCACTCCGGTATACACTTTTGTCTCGTAAAGCTGAACCATACTATTGATCCTACAAAGTTAAAATATAATATAAAGTATAATGATATTAAATCATATTAAATATAATATCAATGTAAAGTTGTATTTTGTAACTGAAGCAGGTGGTGTGCAGTAGAATCACTGCTGGCGAGTATATGAAAAAGAGCTACTCAACAGTGTGGTTGTATTTTATAAATATAAAATACGTAATACAGTGATCTTTTCACATGAACTGATCATGATAATGTTTTTTTCAGTGTCTTGGAGCAGCTCAGTTTGCAGCAAATTCCAAAGCAACTGATATTTTTATAAAATTACATTATTATTTTACAACAACAACAACTACAATAATAATAATGATGATGTTGATGATAAAAATAATAATAGAATTAGATTAGATACTATTTATCTGCCTGTTTTTTGTTAATGCATATTCATTTTCTTTGCAAGTAAAAGTCACTGGTTGTGGCTATATTGTGAGTTCTAGGCCCTGATAGTGTGTGTCACTCACAGCTGTGGTACTGGTTCTCCGTGGAGTGGAGGCAGAAGGCTGCACGCTCCCAGAAGACAGTTATGAACAATGGACAGACTCTGCAGAACATCATCCCTACATTCACACAAAACACATCCGACATCAGTCTTTTTTTGATGCTTCTGTTCTTGGATCATAATGTAATAATTATAATTCTTTTCACACATTCAATCCTTTTTTTTTAATAAAATCCAATTCGATATGAATTACCCTCTCTGCTTTAATGCTGACGAATGAGAATTTAATGAATTCAAACAAAGGTAAAACATCAGTGTATCACTTTTTAATTAACATGAACTAAAACAGGAGCATTTTGTTTTACATATACGTTTCCTTTAATTTGTATATTTAGTAAGTCAATGTTAGGGTTGTAAAGAATTGTGTATGATCGTAAAAGGCTGTATTTCAATGTGTAAATTAAAACATTGTGGCAAACCATCACTGTATTGTGTGGCTGACCTGCTGATGTCCTGCTGTCCTTCTGTGTGTTTCTGCAGACGCTGGAGTTCAGGCTTCAACAGCAGATCCAGAAGGTAGAAAACAAACTCTGTCTCTTCTGTGCTGGGAACGTGCCATTGGATCTCCAGGTTCCACAGCTCTCCAGGTCGACCCCAGTCCTGAAATGAAAACACAGTTTGACTGTTAAAAGGATAGTTCACCCAAAAATAAAAGTTTGTCATCACAAAAGAAGATTTTCAGAGAACTGATTTCAGTTAACCCGGTTTTCAACATTTTTTGAAATATCTTCTTTTTAATTTTGTTTGAAGTATTTGTTTGAATGTTAGAATATTTGAATGTTGGAAACCAGTAACCACTGACATCCATATTATTCCTACTATGGATGTCAGTGGTTACAGGTTTCCAACATTCAAACAAATATTATGGAAGTCAATGGTTACCAGTTTTCAACATTCTTCAAAATATCTTCTTGTGTGTTCAACAAAACAAAAAAACTCAAATTCATTTGGAACTAGTCAAGGGTGAGTAAATGATGACTGAATTTTCTTTTTTGGGTGAACTATCCCTTTAAGGTGCCAGTTGAACAGGCAATTTTATAAAATGCGATAGATTTGCATCTGTTTGCTACTATTATGATATCATTCACAAATTAACATGGTGTCTGATTTTTGTATATATTTATCCACACACAACAAATGCAAATAAAATCAGATATGGCTATTCCATTGGCAGTTGTGCATTTTGACACAATCAAGTTTCTTTTTTTCATTATCAGGCTTCTTTTATAGCATTTTGATCTTAAACATTTTCCATGAGATGTTGTAGGAGCAGTGGGAGAAGAGGGATTTTAAGTTATTTAAAATGAAAACTACAAAGGCATTTAAATAACCCAAAAATGAGTCGAGTTCAAATGAACTGACGTCTGCCTGTCTAAGAAAAGGTGCTTAAGAAAACCAGTGTTAAAGGATGATGGAGCTCCACTAATCCAGTCATTCACTCAATCACCTCATCTCTTCCTCTTCAGGGACATTTGATAGGATAAAAGTAAAGCCTTGGAACAGGAGCTAACATGGAAACACCCTAGTGGAGACTTCCCATTCACTGCACTGCTGCCAATGGTAATTAACACTTTGGAAAAAAAAAAGTTAAATATGTATCAGAGAACATTTAGCCCCCTTCATATGTTGTAATTATTAATAATATATTTAACAACATTATAGTATATTATAAAATATTATTGCTTACCAAATTTAACACTACATATTTAACAGAGCTATGAAATATGCAATTTCTTTAAATTAACATTATTATTTATATTTTTACATTTTTTTTTAATTATAAAGTTAAATGTTTTAATTTCCAAACAGTAAAATATCAATATTTGATGGAATAATTTTCATTTCTAATTGCTGCAAATAAAAACAAATATTTGCAAGTCTGACCAATTGTCATTTTATTAAAAATAATGTGATTTTATTCAAAATTCAGAATGCACTTTTATTCTAGACTTTTATAAAGTTACATTTTACTCAAACACACACAAATTAAATCCAGTAAATCAAAAGAAACATTGTCTTTTCAAATGGTCTCAAATTTTTTCTATAGCTGTATATTAGGCACAAATTATTATGAACTTACAGGAATCAAACAGTGTTTATCTAAGTTTATAGATATCACTAGATACTCCTAGATACCACTTATTTTATATAAGAAGCAAATATTTTCTCATCTTTACAGCAGTGTTTCAAAAGATATACCAAAGTGACTACAAATTTACCAAAATACCAAAGTCAGAGGACACACACACTAAAAAAAGTTATATCTTCCACATCAATCAACTCTATACTCCTACTGTATGTCAACAACTGTTTTTAAATTGACACCAGGGCCCCGTTTACATCTGGTATATAGATGCATCAGTATGGATTAAAGCATCATATTTCAGATGTAATTCTGAGAAGAGCTTGTTTGTGTCACTACGGGATGGTTAGTGGCTAAATCTGATTTTCCACTGGAGGGCGGCTGACCTGAATTGGTAGGTATGTGTCTGTGTGTTGCTGGATGCCACCGGGGACGCTGCAATACTCTCTGGGGTAGATGAGAGACGTGGAGCGCAGGATGTGATAGAGCAGCTTACAGGCCAGACTGTAGCCCTGCTTACATTTCAAGTGTAGCGTCAGCTGAAGAATCTGCACCAGCTGAGACCTGTAGAGTAACAGCTGATCGCCATCCACACGCACCACCTATACACACACACACGCACACGCACACACGCGCACGCGCACACGCGCACACACACACACACACACACACACACACACACACACACACACACAC
>CAIGQW010000302.1:15228822-15245695 GCA_903798125.1 Danio choprae | reverse complement strand
GTGAGGTACATGTTTTTGCTGCCTCATTACAAACGTACATGAAACATTCTACAATATATACGTTAAATAACCAAAAAAAACCCCCAGCTAAACAGACCTTATGCTTCTTTGGGGTGGTCGCTGAATATATTTATAATCCGTTTTTCCACATGTTGCATTCTAAAAACCCGTAAACAGACAAGATGGTGCTGTGTTGACTTACCATTACATCTAATGCCTGTCCCGTTTTCAAAATAAGAGTCCCAGGAAATATAATAAACTCACAAAATCAGGAAGATAAAATATGTAATTGTTGTAATCTCACTAAGTCATGATTATTTAAATGCTGATGAAGCATACATATTAATGATCTCTTGTGGATCATTAGAGTCAGTGTTTTTTTTCTTTCAGATTGGCCTCTTTTTATTTTTTTTACCAGGATTTTACACTTATGGCATTTACATGAGAACAAGGAAACAAAGTAAAGTCTCACGGTATGTCATTTCCTAGGTATATTCAGTTTTCCATTCATAGGCACCTTTTTAAAAACGACATCATCTCATATACAAATATCTAGAATAATTCAAAAGTGCAAGTCCAAATAGAAAACTGTGAGTAATCATTTTATTAAAGAAAAAAAACAAGACAATTGTGATAAAAAGCTAAATTAGAAAACTTTACAAGGTTTTCGAGGGATTTACTGTAGCATAAAAAGCGAAAGCACTGCACATCTTTACAAAATATGAAAAACAGTTATGAAAATAAAATCATTTTAAAAAAGAGAAAAACAAAGCAGATGTTTAGGCTCAAAGATCTGGACGGCGACAATTTCTTATGCCTAATTATTTCTCCGATACTCACAAAATTATTTGTCCTATTATGTACTGTGCTCTCATTACATGCTTAAAATAAAAAACCAAAGGAAAAAAGTGGTTAATCACTAAAAAAGAATTTGTTTTAAATGCAACAAATGAAGTGTTGAAAGAACCACGTCTTTAAAAAGCACATCCAACATTAGCAACGTTAGCACATCCATACTCACATTTGAAAAACTTCTATAAAAAATGCATTAAAAAACTTTATAGGCATGAAGTTGCGTTATGGATTTCAAAGCATAGCAATAAAAATGTTCTTTTTTAAATCTTTAAACGGCAATAGTCAAATTTTGTCAGTGTAAACAAATAAATTAGTATTTACAATGTCTAGATTCTGAAAGCATTGCATAAAAAAACTAGACATAACTTGATACTGAATTGCAAGAGTCATATAAATACTTTACACAAGTAATTATGGTACAGTCTTAATATAAACATCTTCATCTCAAAGCTCTCTAAAACATTTATATGCTGATCAAACCCAAAGCCCCTGTTAGAATCGAGGGTTGTAGAAAAAGATGTCTTTATTACAACAACAAACCCAAAGGAGAAAAATGTTGCACATTATATAAAAATACACAGGAAGTACAAAAGTCTTGTGCAAGTAAAGCAGCTGGTGATAAAGACATCGGAGGATGAAGGTTTGTGATTGTTTTTCCTCTAGATTGTTGCATTTTGGAAGAAAAAAAGAAAAATACCACAAATGTAATGTTTATTAACATTACCCAAAGACTGATTAAAAAAAATAAAAAAAGTAAGTTCACTGCTTCTCCTCATGGGGAAGTTCGAGGTCTGTTTCCATCTGTGATGTTTGTAGTTTGAAGTCTTTGGTCTTTTGTATTTTGTCAGAGAGTGTAAATGTGTTCTGTAGACTTTTAAGGGTGTAATTTCCACTTTTGCTTAGTTATCTAAAAAAAAAAAAGCAGAGAAAAAAGGGTAAAATATTTAATTAAGCGTTTTGGTTTTGCCTTTTTGCTTTGTCACACAATATTTGATCAGATAACGCTCAAATAATGTATCACGTGAGGTGAAAAACATACCATGAGTAAACTAGTGCTAGTGGTGGGAAACCCAGCATAAAGGCCTGATGCATGCAGACTAGAGAGATTCATGCTTGTCCAATGTCTTTGCTTTTTTCTCCACAAGCTATGAGCAATTAAAAAAAGTCTGTACTTGTTTACAATAAATTCCTGCATATATTTAGAATACCCTCACAATCATTGTTTTTGCTGTCTCCAGTGATCCACACATTACTAACAGTGGCGAGGTAATCAGTACTCACCTCGACATTCATACTTGAGATCAGAGAAGTAAACCAGTTCCTGGGAGAACACGAACAGTCCTAATCTCCCTCCTGCAAATGTTTGATCATAAACTGGTCCTGAGTCTGCCATGATCTGTTTCCCCTCATAAACCACCACTCTGGGGAAAAAACAACAACAACAACATAGATCAGGTAACTCTTCACCTTTACAGTAAGACACTGTATAATCCTGGTATTAAGATGCATTTTTATGAATGATTACAAATAGACATCACTAAATACTAAATAGGAGTTATGTTATCTTGGTAATGTCAAGTTGTCATGACAAATACTTCTTAACAATATCACCTCTGCGTTTAAAGTGACATAACTGAGTCAATGACACTTAATGGCAGTTCCCCAGCGGGAAGGGAACTTCAATGCTATGTGGAAACTTCCACTATGGGGAATTCGTCAGGAGCCAATTATCTGAAAGAGTAATAAAACGGGCCAATGAAATGCCAATGAGTTGGTGGCGTCAGCGTGCACAGCTGGCAGCAATTACAATCACCTGTTGTATAAAGATGCCCACTGTGCATTGCAAAGACACCTTTTCACTTTCAGAGCCAAACACACTACTGAGAGAGTCTTCGGGTTCTTCCAAACCTCCTTCGCAGAGAGAGAGAGAGAGAGAACGAGAAAGCTGCTGGTGTTTGAACAGACTTTTTCTCCCGGTTCCAGAGTGTGTGAAAACGCAGTGGCAGACGGTCGAGCTGGGCTATTCTCCCTTGCCTGGGCATTCTCTTGGTCCGGTCCTTCTAGAGCGGTGAGTATATAGGAGCAAGTTTCCTAAAAGAGCAACACGGTCGTGCAGTGAAGACGTCATTCCGACTGTGCGTTTCTGGATGCGGTGGTTCCCTGTTCACGGATGAAGGGCACGAGCACTGTGTTGCATGTCTGGGGGTTTAGCATGTTAATGTGGTGCTCGCAGGCAGCGCATGCCATCACATGTCTGTTGCGCAGCTAAGATTGCGGCTCGCTCTTGCAAAAGGGTGAACCACCCCTGTTTGTCCCCCGCAAGTAGCGGTTGGCACTGGGGCAGATCTGAGGGTTACAGTGGGGGTCTATCCGCCGCCCTCGGGCTTGCGGACCTCCCATTCCTCAGCGTGCCTTATCCAAGCTTTGAGTGAGAGAAGCGCTCTATCCTCCAGGATGATCGCCCTCTCACTCGATGACACCTAGGATCAGATGTCCATCGCTGCATCGGAGGGTGGGCTGTCATTTTTTGATCACAATCCAACCGCGCTTCCTCAGGGGTGGTAAGTGAGGCTCCGAATATGGAATTTGAGATGATGGCTGTGCTAACCCAGCTTTCCTTGATGGCGAGGCTGGAGGTAGCTTGTCCCCTAGCTTTGCCACCGGACCGATTAGGGGTGTGACGTGGAGGATAAGAAGGGGAAACCCTCTAAGCCTCCCGTCCCCTTCTTCCCGGAGGTGCACAGTAAGTTCACGCAGTGTTAAGGGCACCTTTTCTACCCGGTCTGGCTCTGGCTAAAACCTGTCAGATATGCTTGACGTTGACAAAGTAAGCTTTCCTAACACCCCTATATCCCAGGCTGGCCTGTCCGGCGACACCGAAGGGGAGTTCACCCAGGAATTCACCCCGGTAAAAGAGCAGTCAAGTGCAATCGACAGGCTTTAAAAAACAAACAAAAAAATTGCTCTCCTCGTCGACTATGGCTGCTCCTCACCGAGAGCGATCGTCTGTGGCTCCAAAAATTTGCTCTGCCGCAATTCCACCGGTTAAGCGGCAGTGTCGAGCACCCCACAGATGATCACTGACCCCCGCCTTAGGGGGCCACTGTTCGCTAAATGGTCCCCCAAGTTCACGGGCGTGTATTACATCAGCCCTGTGTCCGCCTCAATCTCCTTGCATTTACAACAATCTCCTCCTGGCGAAGGACACAATCGAGCCGGTCCCTCCAGCCGAGATGAGGTATGGGCTTATTAGTCTGTCGAGCATGGTAGTACAAAGTCCTCCCTTCCGGGCTCTCCCTGTCTCTGCGGGTTTTCACCAAGCTCGCGGAGGATGCCCTAATGCCCCTTCGGCTTGCGGGCATCTGCATACTCAATTATTTAGATGACTGGCTTTTTATAGCTCACGCAGGATCAATTGGTTATGCACAGAGACTGGGTGCTCCAGCACCTCGATCTGTTAGGGTTTTGGGTCAACCGAGAAAAGAGCAGGCTTGCCCCTGTGCAGAGCTTCTCTTTTCTCGGGTTGGATCTGGACTCAATCACCATGATGCGCGCCTCCCCCGAGAGCTGATGCTGACCTGTCTGAGAGAGTTCGACAGGGAAACTTTGGTCCCACTGATATTTTTTAAGAGGCTCCTGGGGCATATGGCATCTGCAGCTGCTGTCACGCTGCTCGAGTTGCTCTATATTAGACCGCTTCAGCATTGGCTTCACGATCAGGTCCCCAGACGCGCATGGCACGCGGGCACACACTGGGTGAATGTCACTCCGCTGTGTCACAAGTGTCCAGGCATGTCGTCGTTCCGACGGATGCTTCCAGTACGCGCTGAGGGGCAGTGTGTTGTGGGCATGCAGCTGTGGGTCCGTGGAAGGAACCCAGTTGCATTGGCATATTAATTGCCTGGAGCTGTTGGCAGTGTATCTCGCGCAGCACTGTTTTTTTCCGTTGCTAGAGGGGAAACACGTGCTGGTTAGGACGACAGCACAGCAACGATAATGTATATCAACCGCATGGGGGGTAACCGCTCTCACCGCATGTCTCAACTCGCTCGCCGTCTGCTCCTCTGGAGTCATATGCAGAGCAAATTGCTGCGTGCCATTTTTTCCCCGGCGAGCTCAAACGTGCAGCCGATGCGCTCTCACGGCAGTTCACGCCCGGAAGAATGGAGGCTCCACCCCCGGCTGTCCAGCTGTTATGGGTGCGTTCTGGCATGCTGGCTAACACAGCTGGCGTGCATAAATAAGCATTTCTCCAGTGAACCTACTCACACAGATACTGTGTAAAGTCAGGGAGGACGAGGACGGGCCCTCCTCGTGACGGCCCCTCCCTGGCATATCCCCTTGAAGAAGCACCTTCTTCTCTGGGACAGGCACCATCTGGCACCCACGCCCAGATCTCTGGAACCTCAATTGTGGTCCATAGATGTCCATAGGTCCATAGCGCGAAGGACTTAGGTGACCTACCAGTTCGGTGGTTAACACCATCACTCAGGCTAGAGCACCCTCTACGAGGCATGCCTACGTCCTGAAGTGGAGTCTATTCACTGTGTGGTGTACTTCTCTCTGACACGCTCTGAGGACGCGGGGATGACAGCACGCTGGGAAAGCATTGCCTCATCATCCAGTTCCCGGAGGTGCGAGACGCTGGATAATTGAATCAATCCTGTCCTCCTCTCATACCCACTTGGAGATCTCTCTTAGGAGAGGTCTGGTCGATCCACTCGACTCAGTATCTTTAAGATTTCTTTCCAGGTAGACAGCTCTGCTGGTTGTGATGGCATTGGTCAAGAGGGTCGGGTATCTGGAGGCATTTTCGAAAAAGCGAAGTGTGCCAGCAATTTGGGCCGGCCCACTCTCATGTTTTCCTGAGACTCCAGCCTACCTAGGTGCCTGAGGTTCCTACAGCGCTTCTTTTAGACTACGTAGTGAACCTGCAAGTGCTGCCCACAGAGGAGGCAGACCCAACCCCTTTCTTTGCTGTGTACCGTTCGCGCTCTGGTGATGATGGTGCGCTAACGCCGAGAGCCTGGCAAACCTCTAACCACCAGTGACGTGGTAAGGTTTAATTGCTGTGGCGTTTTCCATACATTTCCCCATAGTAGAAGTTTCCACATAGCACTGAAGTTCCCCTCCCGCTGGGAAACGAAACGGTTACTAAGTAACCCTTGTTCCCCGAGGGGGGGAACAGAAATGCTATGTTCCTTCACCACAGTGGTTGTGCCTTAGCTGACAGCTGTAGTTCGGCTCTTCAACTAGAAAAGGTATCTTTGCAACGCACAGCAGGCATCTTTATACAACAGATGATTATAATTGCTGCCAGGTGTGCACGCTGATGCTGCCAACTCATTGGCATTTCATTTGCCCGTTTTATTACTATTTCTGATGATTGGCTTCTGACGAAATCCCCATAGTGAAAGTTTCCACATAGCATTTCCATTCCCCCCTCTGGGAACAAGGGTTACATAGTAACCATTTGTTATGAGCATACATAATATCACCTTTATATTCATGAAACATGTCATGTCATGGTTATGAATGTTTCATGTCAGTCTTATGAACACCCGCTCAATTTAAGTGTTACGGTTTCAACTAGTTCAGACCAAACAAACAGTGTTTGAATTAAACAACCAAACCACATGTGTGAAAGCACCCCAACACTTCCTGTGAATCACCTGATGAATCCAGTCTTGGGTCTGTGAGTGAGGTGCCACCTGTAGGCGGTATAATCCTTCCAGCCGATGTTCTTAGGGTCGTGCCACAGTGTGCGGACCTGTAAGATCACATGCAGCTATTTAGTCTGAGCAAAGCCTGTCATAAACACTAACATACAGTTGAAGTCAAAATGATTCAATTATTAGCCCTCCTGTGAATTTTTTTTTTCCTTTTTCAAATATTTCCCAAATGATGATTAACAGAGCAAGGAATTTTTCACAGTATTTCCTATAATATTTTTTAGATTTAAATATTATAATATTCTTATTTGTTTTATTTCAGCTAGAATAAAAGCAGTTTTACATTTGAAAACCATTTTAAGGCCAATATTATTAGCAATATTTTTTTTTGATTGTCTACAGAACAAACCATCTTTATACAATGACTTGCCTAATTACCCTAACTTGCCTAATTAACCTAGTTAAGTATTTTAAATTGCATTTTAAGCTGAATACTAGTATCTTGAAAAATATCTAGTAAAATATGATGTACCGTCATCATGGCAAAGAAAAAATAAATCAGTTATTAGAAATTTGTCAAAAAACTATTATGTTTAGAAATGTGTACCGTTAAATCTTTCCGTTAAACAAAAATTGCTGAAAAAAATATACAGGGGGGCTAATAATTCAGGAGGGCTAATAATTCTGACGTCAACTGTATATAATATCTGATCAGTCTGACCTGTCCAGGTGTGTCCCCAGTGTGCCACAGGGCATTGCGCAGGTGCTCTCCTGTGCCCGTGGTAGAGTTGACCACTTTCAGAGAAACCCCTGAGATGCCGATGGCTTTTGAAGGATTGTCCTCCCAGTATGTCTGCGTTATCTGCTTCCACATTACCACATAAAAGCGCCCGCTCGACTGATAGCCGAACACAAAGCCAGCATAATCGTCATCTCTGTCGGTGTTGACGTAGAAAGTGCCACTAAAATCCACAGCGTTGAATTCATCAAAGCCTAAGGAGCGATTTTAAATGATGAAGAAGTTTATTTAGCGACGTCATGGTAAAAATCACAAGCAGATGTGCTGCTCTGAAAGCTCTTATACTCACCCACTGCAATGCCAGGGTCCGAGTTGGCGGTCTGAACGAGCTCTTTGCCCTGATGTCTGACCACCCAGTTGGGATCAATTTGCGCAGTTCCTTTGGGATCCAAATGCACCATCTGAAACTTGCGGAAGTCTGTGCTGCTGATGGCATCGTTCTCAGGACACACGTCCATAAAGTCTGGAATGTTGTCGTTGTCAAAATCATCTTTGCAGGCGTCGCCTCTTTCATCCCCTGTGAACAATTTAAAAAAAAATGTTTCTTGATTGATTACAGTAGATTTGTTAAATGGTTAAATCTGGCATCCACACATTTTAAATAATTATTCATAACCAAAAATATAGTTTGGGGAAAACAGGTAAACAGGGAAAACAGAGAAAAACAAAAACCATAAACATATACATGCACATGAAGTACTAATTATTAAAATACTCTATATACACATACAACCACATTACTGGATACAATTATATTATATTATATTATAATATATTATATTATTCACACACACAGTTCTATATAAGGGGTTACATAAATAGTATAGGAAACTTTCATCTGTCTTTTGCAAGCACAAAGCACTCTCAGCTGTCTTTTCATGTCATGTACATTAACATGTGACTGGCTTCAAATGTGAAATCTATTAAATCCAGACTTTAGCACTCAAATACGAGGGAAAAGTCAAGTATGCGTTTGCACGGATGCCAGCTCTTACTGAGTTCCTCTGTTTTAACGGTAGTTGTCTTTCTCTGCTTGGAACCATCTCGACTTTATCCAGTAAACAAAACATAATGAGGTGTGAGAAGTATATTAGCATCCGACAACTTCCACCTCCAGCTGTAACCTGTTTTCATTTTCCTACTAACACGCACAAAAAACAATTGGTAGCTTTAATGAAATGTGGCACAGTGGGGCAAACAACACACACTTCACCAACCACCTGCAAGCTGTGAGAGTGTGACATCATTTTCCTTGACCCTGGCTAAAGTAAAGGAAATTTTCCAGTTATAAATATGTCTAAATCTTGGACAAAAGTCAACAGACTGAAATTGGCTGGCTCTGATTTGAATTCGTAAACCTAAGACACCATTTTAAGCTTTCTTCGAAGAGGTACAATGTGAAGCTATCACAAAGCTATGTGAATCTATGCATTTTTATATAGAATTATATTAAAACAATCATCAGACGTTTGGGATCAGTACGCTTTTTTGATGTTTTTGAAAAGATCACTATTTTGCTCACCAAGGCTGCAGTTATTTGATCAAAAATACAACAAAAACTGTAACATTTTGAAATAATAATACAATTTAAAAGAGCTGTTTTCTTATTGAATGTTATGATTTATTCCTGTGATTTAAAGTTGCATTACTCAAGTCATTAAAATTACAAGATCTTTTGGAAATCATTATAATATGATGATGCTCAAGAAACATTTATTATTATTATCAGTGCTGAAAACTGTTGGGCTGCTTCATATCTTCCTAAAGACGCAATACAATACCATTCAAAAGTACCATTAAAATATATTTACTTTTATTCTTCAAGGACACATTAAATTATTCAAGAGTGAAAGTAAATGTAAGAAAAAAGCTTTTATTCAATTATATGCTGTGATTTTGAACTTCCTTTTCATAAAAGAAATCCAAAATCGTCTAATGTATCACAGTTTTAACAAAACTATGAAATAGGAAAAAAAGCTTTCAATAGTGATAATTATAATATAATTGATCATAGTAGTAGATCATGTGATGTATGCTAGAAATTGAGCTCTGATCCACTAATAAATAATAAATCAAATGTTAAACTACATTCCATAAGAAACAGTTATTGTAAAGTGCAATTATTTTCCTACAATTTTAACATTTTTTAATGCATAAATACAGCCTTAGTGAACGGAATTATTATAAATATATGTCATGTATCACGTTTATGACAGATTTATAACAGGTTATGTTGTCTTGCTAATGTTAAGTTGTCGTGACTAAGACGGGTTATGATGTATTAGTTTATGTCACATAAGACATCTCAAACAATGTCATCTTTTGCATTTAAAATGATATAACTGAGCGAATGACACTTAATGACAGTTGTCATAAGCATGCCTAAAATCTCATTAATATTCATGATGTGTCATGTCTTGATTATAAAGGTGTCTTATGAATACCCCCTTCAACTAAAGTGTTAGAGAATAAGCTTCCATTAACAAAGGAAATTGATAAAAGTTGTCTGACTATTCATTGACTATTTATATTTATATTCATATTTATTCATTGTCTGAATCAAAATTGTACTCCAAACTATTGACCAGTGGTGTATCTTCTCACAGTCAGGAGAAACAAAGAATCCCTTCTTGTAATTTTAACCAATAGATTGATTCACCATCAGAGTCTCGTTGGTCTTTGTTGGGCACCAGTCTGCAGTTGTCCTTGTCATCTGGGACTCCGTCATTATCATCATCGGAATCACAAGCGTCTCCTTTCCCATCTTTGTCGTGGTCGGCCTGGTTGGCGTTGGGAATGTAAGGACAATTATCCAGGCTGTTCTGGTGGCCGTCCTCATCAATGTCCTGATTGTTGTCGCACTCGTCACCGACTCTGTCATTATCTGAGTCAGTCTTTGAGAGCACACAAATCACATTGTTAAATTGCTGCACAACATTGAGTATTGCTGAGTGTGTGTGTTTGTGTGTGTGTTCACTGAGCTGTTTTACCTGCTCAGGGTTGTGCAGCAGAGGGCAGTTGTCACACTGGTCACCCACTCCATCCATATCCGTGTCCTTCTGGTCAATGTTGTACATGTAGGGACAGTTATCATGCTCGTTCAGAACCTCTGCAACACAAACAACAGCATTAAACTGAGCTGAGCAGACTTGTTCATTATTAATGAATACTCTGCTTAGTAAGGTCCTAAATTAAGCATCCTTAGAGAATTTTGTTTGTTGTTTTTTTTAATTTAGTTTAAAACCTTTTGACTGTGTTAATACACGTTTTAAATGTTGACAAAAGGATGTATTTTTGTTAGAATTTAGTAGAATTAAACAATTCTGTGTGAGTGGTAGTCTTTGTTTTTTTTATCTTACACTGGAAACACAAAAATTGGTAAGATTTTACAAGGAGGTAGTATTAGGTTAATGTACTTACTGTGGTAACATGAACAAACAATAAACAATACATTAATTACAGTATTTATTCATCTTTGTTAATATTAGTTAATGAAAATAAAGTTGTTCATTGTTAGCTCATGTTAACTCATTATTGCATTAGCTAATGTCAACAAGTATTTATTTGGATTTCAATAACGCATTAGTAAATTTTGAACTAGGGTTAATAAATGCTATACTAGTAAAACCTTATTGTAAAGTGTGAGCAAAAAAATTATAAATTAAAATAATGTTATATTAATGTTATAATATGATAATAATAATAATAATAATAATAATAATAATAATAATAATAATAATGTTGAATTTATTATAGGGAAAATAATAGGATTTTTTTTTTAATCTGTCACTAAAAGAGGGAAAAATATTTTTATATTTTACACATCTGAAGACCAAAATTTTTGACATCTGATGACCAAAAAATAATTCTAGTTTCCAGTTTCTAGTAGTTTCTCACCATCTCCATCAATGTCGACAGCACAGGCGTCCCCTTCGCCATTACCGTCTGTGTCGATCTGAGCAGGATTGTGCTCGTATGGGCAGTTATCACAGCGGTCACCGACAAGGTCTTTATCATAGTCAAATTGCCTGGGATTATACAGTAGAGGACAATTGTCCTGGGAAATGACAGAACAAAAAACAAACTTAGTCTATATACTGTAGAAAAAAAATAAAAATTTTTATGTTTAACTATATAATTAAAGTTTATGCCTACGGTCTCATCCATTATTCCATCATTATCGTCGTCTTTGTCGCAGGCGTCACCTTGACCGTCTTTATCAAAATCCTCTTGGCCTGAGTTTGGAAGTTTGGGACAATTGTCCTGCAGAATGAAAAAAAAAATATATATATATAATTTTCAGTTGTTGGGAAAACACTCTTTAAAATTAAAAGTACAAGTTATTAAAAGTAAAAAAAGAGAAAAGAAAAGTTAACATGTTTAAAATGACAATTTTTATTTATATTTATATTGATTTTACATTAATATTGGGTGGTGTAGATACACACTTGCTGCATCCCAATACTATCCGTCCTAAATAGTATTTGAAAATAGAATGTCCCAAATCGTAATATGTCTAATAATAAAAATGTCATTTCTGTTCATGTTTTATTAATGGATAAGTCTGAAGCACACCATGAATGAATTCTGTCTATTTATACAGGGCTAGTAGTATATACAACTGTTTCTACAGATGCACACTGTTAGTTCAGAACTCGCTATCGCCAATACCCTGAGCTCAGGTATGGGGAAGGAAAAAATGGTAATGGAACATAACAAATTATTATTATAGATATTAATATTAGTATATTATTCGTTTTAGAGAATTATTCTAAAAACAATTTCAAAAATGGTAATTAGTTACATTTGAAAAGTTATAACAACGTTGTCTTGCAGCCACAGAAGAGGAAACCTCTCCATTACCTTTTTGCAGTGGTAGGATTGGTTGGCTCCACACACCAGGTTCTGATTAGGCCAGCCATCAAGGTCAGAGTCCTCGCCGCAGATGAGTCCGTCCCCAGCGTAACCGATCTTACACTCGCACTTAAACATGGGCTCACTGAAGTGGCCGAGGTAAATGCACTCAGCAGACCTGTGGCAGTTGTGGGTTTTTTCCTTGCAGGGGTTTTCTTGCTCACACACCTGAAAAATAAACAGACAAACACTCAACAGCAGTCCAATATGGTGAAAAGTGGGTCATGTTAGAATAATGCTGCGATGCCCTTAAAAGATGTACTATTGATAGTTTCCTACTATTTTGTTGATTTCAGCTGTGCACAATTGAGCGGTTTATTTGAAAAAGCTATTGGATCAAAGATCTATGAAGTGTGAGGCAATTCTTTTCAGTCCTTTGTCAATTTACTGCTCTTGGCGTTAGATCTAAGCAAGGGATGCTTGAGGTTGGAGACAAACCTATTAGTTGTGGACATTATGAAACGTTTGGGCCATAAATGAAGCAAATGAGTCAGTTTTCCAAGAAATCTGCAAATTGTATTCATCAGAGAAGAATGGGAGAATGAGAGCAAGATCCATATGGTTGGCCACTGTTGTCGGCACTAAAGATTTTTTTCCAAATAGGAGACTCAATTTCTGTCCAAAATGTCTTGAAAAACTGAGACTGTCACCATAGAGCAATCTGGGCAAAACTCTGGGACATTTTTGCCCACATTAATTAAAAACCACCTTGATGTACTAAATTAAAGAGCGAACTGGTGTGATGTAACTTTTAATTATGCAATCATAATTATGCCATAATTATTTATTTTTTTCTTTCACTTCAGCAGGTAAATTCTGTCAAACAACTATTGGTAAATGACAATGAGATAATACAGTCCTGGCGGGATTTTGCAAGTACAATTGTTTTTTATATTTGCATCCTAAAATTATCGATTTGTGATGACTTTTCTCAAATACTTCTCAATTCTTCTTGTGTTTGCTGTGAAAATAGATGTTATCTTGTAAAATCTTCCGTTAACCATTGGACTTACAAACTCCTGGAAGGACTGATAAAAGGTAGATGTTACAGTGGGGCTCCTCTGACTTTAAATCTATTCTGGTTCATTTCTGTCAAGGTCAGGCGTCCATGAGTATAAACACAGGCACTGAAGAGCTGATTTATAGTAGAAATTGAAATTAAATTCTAATTAGGATCAAATTTGTTTAACATTGTAAACCTGCTTGCTTTAAAGCAAACTAATTTCTTATAGAAAAACACATTACATGACTGGAATTTTAAAGCTGGTGCAAATGTATCCACATTATCTGGTAAGAACTCAAAACCCATCTGGTCCGCAAACACTTGAGCACTTAAAAAAAAAAAAAAAAAAAGAATTCTCCCCTTTCTCCTCATTATTCCAGACCTTATTGCTTATATTGCTTATATGCATGCTTTTTATTGCTTATAAGTTGTTATATTTCTGTCATGACACCTCTATGAGAGATTTATTCATTCATTTTCCTTCGGCTTAGTCCTTTATTTATCAGGGGTCGCCACCAACTATTCCAGCACGTTTTATGCAGCGGATGCCCTTCCAGCCGCAACTTAGTACTGGGAAACACCCATACATTCTCACATTCACACACAGTCATACACTGCGGCCTATTTTAGTTCATCTAATTCACTTATAGTGCATGCCTTTGGACTGTGGGGGAAACCGGAGCACCCGGTGGAAACCCATGCGAACACAGGGGGAACATGCAAGCTCCACACAGAAATGCCAACTGGCCCAGCCGGGACTCGAACTAGCGACCTTCTTGCTGTGATGTGACAGTGCTAACCACTGCGCTACCGTGCAGTATTCCAGTATTGTGTGTAATGTGCATCAGACGGTCAGCGAACGGACTGTGGGCGCTCTGTCTGAGGCTGAGACTGGATTCAGCCGAGCTAATGAGTCCACAATGGGAAACTAACACATTTATATACTTGTGCAATAATCAATTCAATCTGTCTGTACACTGCATAACTGACCTGTTTATTTAGCTTGGCAGCCTCGACTCCCATTCCAAATGGCTGATTGCCTTTGTATCGAGGAGGGCAAGGCAAGCAGTGGAATCCTGGGTCTGTGTTGACACAACGCTGGGAATCACCCACTTTATAGCACAGATCGGGGACCATGTCACACTATAGGAACAGAAGAATCAAAGAGAGACGTTAGTCTTACATATTTTAAAATTTGTTAGCAAGAATGTATCTAGCCACCTTTTTCAAATTATGGGTTGCACTTCCTGTTTGCACTGCTTTTTTATCTTCTTTCTAGTCCAAATATCTAAAAATTCTAAAATCAAAAGACATTTTCAAGACAAGCAAAAATATTGTCTTGTTTTCAGAAATAAGTCAAATAATAAATGAGTTTTTCCTTAAAACAAGCACAATAATCTGACAATGGTATAAGCAAAATAGTCTTATTTCAAAGTGAAAACAAGATTATTTTGCTTACCCCATTGGCAGATTATTGTGCTTGTTTTAAGGAAAAACTTCCTTTATTTTGATTTATTATTTCTAAAATTCTAAGACAAATCCTTTTATATGATATTTGTACTAGAAAGTAATCTAAGTAAGCTACAAATGATCCCTACACATAGCTACTGTAAGTGATAGGGTACATTTAACTTTGTGCTTTATTTTTATGTCATGTAATGTTATGCTTGGTATTTTAACCTGACATTAGTATCACAAGAATAGTTTCTGTTTGATTCCTCTAGATATTTTCTCTTTGTATTCACTACAATACAGTAGCATTCAATAGAGAGATTTAAAAATTATTCATGGCTTGCTTAAAGTAATTTGTTAAAATTATTAATATTCAAAAGATGAACTGTGAGGTTTTTTGTTTTAAACACTTCCCTGATTGTTTACTGGTTAACATAATTTACTCCAGTAATTCACACAAAGCATTATGGGGTTATGAAAACTTTGCATAGCATAACTGCAGGATGAGTGTTTTTGATTTGGCTATGCTTTCTGTGTTGAATTGTGAGCAATGCAGTATAACAATCGCTTGTCACACGGCTCTAACTGCATTAGGGTTTTCCCAGCGCTCGTTCTCTTTGTACCTCATTGACATCCTCACACACTTTTCCATTGCCCCGGAAGCCGAGAGGGCATGGGCCGCACTCCCACGAGCCATCAGGAGAGCTGGTGCACTCAACACCCCCGAAACATGGGTTAGACAGACAACCATCTGAGGAAGCAGACAATGAAAGAAAAGGGAAAGGCCAGAAAATTACTCATTGGATTGATATGCATTTCAACACAACACTGCTCCGGGTGTGTGGTCACAGTGTGTGTTCACTGCTGTGTGTGTGTGTGTGCACTTGGATAGGTTAAATGCAGAGCACAAATTCCGAGTATGGGTCACCATAGTTGGCCACGCCATGTCACGACTTTCACTTTCACTTAACGTCACAGTCATACAGTACATAACTTGTTGGTCTAAAAGGATAAATTATTACAATTCAAAATAACTCTTTGTATTGAAATAATTTCTATGTAAATTTAAAACTACAATCTAGTTATACAGTTGTTATAGTTTTTCTATAGCATATATATAGACCATAAAACCAGTCATACATTAGTATTACAGTCATAATATTATTAGTTATTATATAGTTTTTAGTATATATATAAATATATATATGGACTACAAAAAAGAGTCATTAATGTTTTTTTTTACTGAGATGTACTGAATGCATCTCCACTGAATAAATAAGCTTTTCATTGATGTATTGTTGGGATAGGATAATATTTGGCAGAAAAACAACAAATAGAAAATCTGGAATCTGAGGGTTCAAAGAAAAATCTAAATACCGAGAAAATGACCTTTAAAGTTGTCTATATTAAGTTCTTAGCAATGCACATTACTAATCAAAATTTGAGTTTTTATATATTTACAGTAGAAAATGTCAGGGAAGATTCAAGGAAGATTCCTTGAAAATTCAAGGAAGATAATCTTTACTTAATATTCTACAGATTTCTGGCATATATTTTGACCCATACAATGTGTTTTTGGCTATATAAGACAGTTTTTCCAGGTCACATATGTATACACTTTATATTTGTCCTTTATATTTTTAACAATGCATTCATGATCAAAAGTTTTGCTGGTATCATTGCAGCTCATTTTTGTGTGTAACAGGTATTATGGTTTAGTTCATTCATTTTCTTTTCGGCTTAGTCTCTTTATTGATCAGGGGTCTGTGGAATGAACCGCCAATTTATCCAGCATATGTTTTATGCAGCGGATGCCCTTCCAGCTGCAACCCAACACTGGGAAACACCCATACACTCTCACATTCACACACATACACTACGGCCAATTTAGTTTATTCAATTCACCTATAGCAGATGTCTTTGGACTTGTGGGAGAAACAGGAGCACCTGGAGGTAACCCACGCGCACACGGGGAGAACATGCAAACTCCATACAGAAATGCCAACTGACCCAGCCGAGAATCAAACAAGCGACCTTCTTGCTGTGAGGCGAAAGTGCTACCCACTGCGCCGCCCTATAGTTTAGTGTTTCCTTAGAATATAGAGCAGTGTTTCAAATAACATTATTTATCAGCCCTGAAACTAAAAACTATTTCTCTCTCTCTCTCTCTCTCTCTCT
>CAIGQW010000302.1:15187069-15208822 GCA_903798125.1 Danio choprae | reverse complement strand
CATATGTAAAAATTATTTCACATTATTTGTAAAGTCAATTTCTGTGGTTCAGTGGTTAGCACTGTCAACTCACAGCAAAAAGGTTCCTGGTTTGAGTCCCTGCTGGGCCAGGTGGCATTTCTGTGTAAAGTTTGCATGTTCTCTGTAGGATTTTTGTAGGAATGTTCTCTGTAGGGGCATCGCGGTGGCGCAGTGGGTAGCATGATCGCCTCACAGCAAGAAGGTCGCTGGTTCGAGCCTCAGCTGGGTCAGTTGGCATTTCTGTGTGGAGTTGCATGTTCTCCCCGTGTTCACGTAGGTTTCCTCCAGGTGCTCCGGTTTCCTCCACCAGTCCAAAGATATAGGAGAATTGGGTAAGCTAAATTGGCCGTAGTGTATGTGTGGGAATGAGTGTGTATGGATGTTTCCCAGTGATGGGTTGCAGCTAGAAGGGCATCTGCTGGGTAAAACATATGCTGAATAAGTTGGCAGTTCATTCCCCTGTGGCGACCCCAGATTAATAAAGGCACTAAGCCGAAAAGAAAATGAATGAATGAATGTTCTCTGTAGAATTTTTTTGGCAACCAAAAATATATATTCCTGGATGTTACAGGAAAGTTTTTTTTTAAATTAAAAGAGAACAGGACATTCAATGAACATACATTCTGAGAACATTTGCAACATTGTAAACATGTTTATAAATAAGTATGTGTATAGTTAAGTATCATACAGTATATGTTAGTTATGCATAGGTTTTTTATAATAGCTCTTATGTCCAGTGTTGTGTTTGTATTTATGATTAATTTATGTAGCAACGTTGTCCTGCGAGACACGACATTTCGCTCCTCTGTATGTCCACACATAGCGGAATGACAATAAAGCTCGACTTGACTTGAAATGCACTCATTGTTTTGAGGGGTCACAAAAGTGGAAAATGTAGATTGCATGAATGAATGAAACAAGCAGAAAAATAACATGGAATTTCAAAGATTTTTTGATTCCCCTAGCAGCCTATACATCACATAGCAGATCATAAATGAGCATTTTCTTGCATGCACCAAATAAGCAAATCCCTCTAAATGGTTAATTATCCAATAGAGGAGCAGCTGTTGAGCGTTTTTTAAATTATATGCAGTATGAGACACAAAGGAGTCGAGCTGATTGGTCACACTTGTGACCCTTGATGCCGAATATGCATCCAAATGCCATCCAGTTGTTGATTTCCTTTTTCTTCTGCACAGAAACAAAAGCATGCCTGAAGACAGACAAAACACTTTACTGACACGAAACAACAGCAGAATGAAGTAGATGTGAGCTGGATTGTTCCAAACCTCTTTAAAACAAAAAAGAGGGGAAAGTAAGTGAGTTTGTGGAGGAGGAGCTCTGGCCCTGGGTCCCTGGGCACAGAAGGTGCTGCAATGCTGCATTACTAACAGGCTGAATGGGAAGCACCTCTCAGCTCCGTTTCCTCTTTTCCTTCTCTCTATCGCGCCATTAAAAAAGCTCTTAAAGTCTACCTCTCAAACGCAACCCAGACGTGCTCTTCTGTCTTGTTTTTAGACTTTGAATCTCCATTGTGAAAATCAACATGACTTATATTTATATATATATAAATTAAATTACATATACTGTAAAAATCACTGAAGTAATATATTAAAATTACATATACTAAAAATTGACCGTACATATACTGTATATTCATAATTTTTTGTTATTTTTAAACATGGCTGCAGAGCTTTACTATTATTTTGTTTTAGTTAATTTAGTATATTAAGATAAACTAAAGTAAAATGAGAAATATTGACTTGTCAACTAGCTGAAATTAATCTAAAATTAAAGTGAATATTTTTTTAATAGACTATTTTATTTCAATTAACATTTATTTGATTTCAAGCTACAAAAATGGGTTTAGTTTTATAGTTTTAGGTAACTCAAATGACCTTGACACGCATTAACAGTACTTTAGTATACTTTAACAGAAAGAAAATCAATTTCTCCTAATAAAATGTGTATGTGTAATAACAAAAAGAACAAAATATACAGATTATTACTTTAAAACTAGTACTTATAACTACTTATAACTAAAAACAAGTACTAGTTTGTTGCACAGTCAATTTACAGCTTCTTCTCAAAGTTCAGTGTGTTTTTTTCTTCTTCTCACAGAATTGGACCGAAACAGCAAGTAGTAAAACTTGTATGTTGTTGGAGAGACTTTGACAAGTTTAAAAAATATTTTCTGGCAGAATTCATACAATCAAATGACTTCAGTTACAAGAAACATCTCGCAGCTGCATTTTACAAACACTGACCGTACACTTTCCTGCACCATATGGACAAGAAGAAGAAGAGGAAGAAGAAGAAGAAGAAGAAGAAGAAGAAGAAGAAGAAGAAGAAGAAGAAGAAGAAGAGTAGAAATCTTCAGTGTGAGAGTCTTGAACTCTGGGAACTCGATGACCAAACCTCACACAACTCAGTGTAAAACCACCCTAAACTAACATGCTATTATTTGAAAAGAGCAATAAAGAGTCTAAGGGTCTGACTGTTTTCTCTTACGGTGAGGTCTAAAAGTCAGAGACCACATTCAAAGGCTGCATTGGTTTTTATTTAATCCTGGAAATAATGTGAAGTTACAGGAATAGTTGATCCAAAAACTACAATTCTATTATCATTTACTCACCCTCGAGTCATTCTCAACTTACTTTTGAGCAACTAATAAAATGAAAGCTCTTTACTGGCATCGATGCTTTCATGATTGAACATCAATGGAATCTTTTCATCCAAAAACAAGGTTCTTCACAGAGGAAAAAATGGTTCTTCCGATTATTAAAATGTTCTTCATTTTAACAAACAAAGGAAGCCGAAGATTTTTTTTAAGAAAGCCAAAATGGTTCTTCTGGAATATGTGTGAAATCTGTTTTGGACTTTTATATTGAATATAGAATATACATCTATGGTTATATACAGTGAGTGACAGTTCAAAATGATCACTACCGCCACGTGTGATGCCGCCGCGGGACAAAGGGATTACGAAAATGTGTTTAGGTGTAACAGTAGTTTGCAACAATGCTGCCAGAGGGCGCAAAGGAAAGGGATGCGAACGGACAGAAATATACAGTAGCTGTAAATACCCTGCTAGTTGTAAATGAAATGAAATAATTAAACAAAGCATTATAATTCCTTCATAAATCATTAAAAACTTAACAATCTTTATTATCATTGTAAACTTGTTAAGTGCAATGAGGAAATGAATGTATATATCACCATACCTCCTTCTGATGAGAATGATTGCAAATGAGCCATTATTTAATTACATTTGGTCTAATTTGCATACATTTCTATCACAAAAATCATTGAAGGAACTCAGGTTCAAAATTATTGCTGAATATTTTCACCACATTAGATTTTTAGATATGTTTGACAATTAACAAAAACTTGACTCTAATATATCCAAAACATTCAACAAGAATTGCGAACCTGACTTCATGTGCTACGAGTGTATGCAAAGTTGCACATATTTAACAAATAATGCCTCATGTAAACATAATATTTTAGATTTTGAAATTGGGAATCTAAAAGACTTGGGGAATCCCAATCAACTTGGGAAAGTATGTTGATAACTATTAGTTATTTTAGTACCTTAAAGCGGTGTTTCTCAACCACGTTCCAACACTGCAGGTTTTGGATGTCTCCTTTGTCTGTCACATACAGGTATTTCAGTCTCTGTTAATGAGCTGAAGATCTGAATCAGGTTTTTTTGGTTAAGGAGACACAGAAAATGTGCAGAGCTGATGGTCCTCCAGGAACATGGTTGAGAAACACTGCTTTAAAGGGACAGTTCTCCCAATAACGAAAACATACTCACTATTTACTCAACCTTAAGCCCAGATAATTTTAAGAATTTTGGAAACCAGCAACTATGAACATCCATAGTAGTAAAGAAAAATAAGAGTCAATAGCTGCCAGTTTCCAACATTAGTATGTCTTTGTGTTCAACAGAGGAAAGAAACTCAAACAAGTGAAAGATGCATAAATGATGACTGAATTTTCATTTTTGGGCGAACTATCCCTTTAAGAGTATTACAATTGAACTGCAGTGTTCTTCAAAATGTCTTTCACTTCAAACTCAAAAGGTAAAGTGTAAAAAGAGATTAATAAATATATTCATGATGCATCAAATATCATAAAAAATGATCAATGAAATGACGCAATGACCTCTTTATCCTCCAGTGTCATTTGCACACGCAGATGTTCTCAGGCTTATGTCTCTGTTGTGCAGCTGTGTATCAGTCAGTCTCCGTCTGCAGAGAAACAAGTGAATCAGTCTGATCCAGTGCTCTGTCTGCCAATGGTGTTATCAATGTAACCCAGCAGCAGCATCACCTCGGCTTCAGAGAGTTCATCCAGTTCTCAGACTTCTGTAAGAAGCTGCACGCTGCAAAAATATTAAGAGCTGGACAGCGTTAGAAATGACAAGCAGTAAATATTGCATGTTGGTGGGAAGAACCTAAAAGCGCAAGTCTTAAAAATATTTTGTGGCAGAGGTCATACAATCAAATGACTTCAGTTACGAGAAACGTCTCACAGCTGCCTTCTGCGTACACTGACCCCAGTTCGGCACAGCATATGCTGGATATGAACAATAATAAGTCATAAAAGAATAAAGGTTAGTCATTTATTGTTGCTAGTGAAGGTTTTGAACTCTTGAGAGTTTCACGTGAATATTAACCAAACACTGCATATCAATGTTTTGACACATGCAAGCACACACACTTTATATATATTGCTCAGTTTCTCTGGATTTATTGAATTTATTATGGGTTTAAGTAAAATATGACTTTTTGTGTTAGTAACATTTATTCAAATTTAAAATACTGTAAAAAAAAAATATATATATATATATATATATATATATATATAGTAATAATTATATAGTAAAATTATATAGCAATAACTTATTTGTACATTTTCTGTACATATTTTTTAAATAATTATTGCAGTGTTTTTTTAGTACATCAACAAATTTATGTGTATTTATATAACTATTTATCTTATTATTTATTCTACTTTATTACTTATCATTATTGTCTTTGAAAATTTTTTGGTAAAAAGTAATTCATATAAATAAATAAGGGCGTCACGGCAGTGCAGTGGGTAGCACGATTGCGTCACAGCAAGACGGTCGCTGGTTCAAGCATCGGCTGGGTCAGTTGGCATTTCTGTGTGGAGTTTGCATGTTCTCCCCGTGTTTACGTGGGTTTCCTCCGGGTGCTCCGGTTTACCCCACAAGTCCAAAAGACATGCGGTACAGGTGAATTGGGTAAGCTAAATTGTCCGTAGTGTTTGTGTGTGAATGAAAGTGTATGGGTGTTTCCCAGTGATGGGTTGCAGCTTGAAGGGCATCTGCTGGGTAAAACATATGCTGGATAAGTTGGCGGTTCATTCCGCTGTGACGACCCCAGATTAATAAAGGGATTTATAAGCCGAAAAAAAAAGAAAATGAGTAAATGAATAAATACATAATATATTATAATACAAAGTGTATAATAATTAAAGACACATTTTTGCAGTGTTTTTATATTTAGAATTTTTACAAATAAAATATTTTTTTATATAAATAAAAATACGTATTTAAATTTTGAATAATCTAATATTAATGATAACGTTCTGACAGTCACAGTTCTCGGAAGCAATGTTGTTGTCTTTGGCAAATTCGTCCATATGCACATATAAATCTGTCTTTCTCTCATTTCTTAATATGTGCAGACCTACTTTGATAAAGCTCTCCTCACTCAAAATCTAATAAATGAATTACATCCTGTTCTGACAGAGAGAAGAAACTGCCTCGATTAAGCGTTTAACCCTTAGTTTGTTAACCAAACAAAAAAGCTTTAAAATCACAAATAACTGCAACAATCTTTCCAATGAACCACTGAAAAGACTACTAGACTGTGATTGACAACGGGACCGAGCCAAAATTCTCCAGAGATCTTCAAAAATGCTTTATCAACTTTCAGCAGTTTTTATTATTAATAAATTAACTACATTAACAACTAGACTGGCAGCTCTAATGTGAATAATGTTGAAACAATAATTCAGCCAATTCAGCAATTTGTTTTTGACAGCTCATTTCACACATCACCAAAGCAAGCTTTCAGCACCATCATAAACTTGGACCTGTAATGAATATATTTTCCAAGATGAACTCTCTGAAAGGCTCTTCACTAGAACGTATTAATCACATTTATTATTCTGACCAACTGTCATTTTATGAAAAAATGCATGCTCTAAATAATGATATATATTTTTTCTAAAACCTAAAGCTTTGAAACTGAAATAAATTATATCATAAAAGTGATATCACTTTAATATACCAAATATGTTAAAGAGTTGCTCCAAAAGAAACATATACTGTAGAAACTAAACAGTTTGGGACCCAAGACAGCTCCCTGAGGAACACCATGGCAGACCTGTCAGATTTCAGATTAATTGTTTTCCAAGACCACTAAATGAGAACGAGCCGAGAAGTGGGATTTAAACCAATTAAGCACAGTGCCAGTGATTCTACGCCATCTCACCAGCCTGTTTATGAAAATAGAGTGGTACACTGTGTCAAATGCTGCAGCGAGATCTTGTAAGACCAAGACGGTAGAGGCTCCACAGTCAGCTGAGACAAGCAGGTCATTCATAAACTATAATGACATAAACTATAATGTTTTAATTATATTTTTTTCAAGAGTTCACACTTAGCTAATGATTGATTATACATGCTGTCCCAGGAGAGAGCCCTGAGCTCATAGATCCTCGAGCCCAGGGCTCCCTCCCGTTTGCAAGGCGAGAGGGGAGTTTGAGCTCAGGTAGATCTCGAGAACTCCCCTGCTGTAGTAGCTAATGAACAGATAGTGATTGCTCTTGAGATGACTACTTACTAGGAGCATGTCTATGATGCCAGTTTGGATTAGTCAATTAACTTAAGTTGCATGTTTTTAGACAGTGGGAGGAAACCGGGGAACCCGGCGGGAACCCACGTGAGCACAGGGAGAACCTGTAAACTTCACACAGAAACATCAGCTGGCTTGGTAAGGACTAGAACCAGTGACATTCTTGCTGTGAGGCAACAGTGCTAACCACTGGGCCACCGTGCCACCCATCTAGGAAAGAAGGAGTAGGGGTGGAAGGGGGGGTTCTTCAAAATGAAGATGGCTGTGATATGGAACTTAGGGTATTTATAGTGGCTTAGGAGTCTTATTGGTGAATCATGAATTGGATAATGTGGGACCAGCCGCAGCAATCATAAGCACGTGATCCTCTCGAAATTAGTTTATAAATAAACTTCACTTAATTAGAAAAAAATTATTAGACCTTTAAAGAACAAAACAACTACTAACATTTTATTCAAACACATACCTAATAAATCCAGAGAAACCAAGATTTTTAAAGTGGTCCCTATTTTTTAATAAATAGAAATACATACATAAATGAACAGGAAAAAGTACTAGCAGCTCATTATCTGTTTTTTTGTTTCACAATCTATGTCTAACTATAAAACGTCATGATGTTAGCCATTCGACATCAGTTCACACATCACCAAAGCAAACTTTCAGCATCCTGTCATAAACTTGGACCAGTTATGAACACATTTCCAAAAAACAAGGATCTAAAAGTCACTAGAACTTATTGACAGAACCAGGCGATCCTGAGGTGGTTTAAGCTCATCCACATCTGACATGACTCTGTTTAGCATTATAAGCACACGGCATCTTTGTTTAGGAAAAGCAGCCAAAGCCAATTAGAAGCGAGAAGCTGAGGCGTGATTGTTTTTCTTTCATTCAAAAGTGAGGCTTAAACATAAAACCACTACAAAACTGCCACAGCTAGTGCTTGAAGTCATGTGGGGTGAAAATATTTTCCTGCAAAGACTCGAGACAATGAACAAAAACTGCTGAACTCTTTACAACTGCCAAAATTAAGCATCTACTCTACAAATTATTTAGTTTTATATTGGAATTTCATATACGGAATGAAAATGTACAGTGTATTGTCACTTCCAAAGGTGAAGTAACGTGAACATTAGGGCTACAGTGAAATTTGATGCACATTGTGTCATTTGTATGTCTGCCTATATGCTATATTATATATGGTATGCTTACATTATATGCTGTATTTAATTACTGTTATATGTTTAAGCAATAAGGTATGAGAGGCTTCACTATTGAGAATACAGGCACAGCGTAAGTAAAAACAGATCCTGCAACTGTTTTTTGAAGTACTGTTTCACATTTTTTTAAACTTAATTCTTCACAAACTGTAAAAATGTGTTAATTAACAGTTTTCTGTCACTTGCGATTCAAGGATGTTTTCTGCTTATTTGCACATTTGTATTGAATTACGGAATCTTGATCTCTGTTCTGACAACTTTTAATGTTAAAAATGCAACTGTGGAGTTTAAAGAGCCCCTATTATGGGTTTTTGAAAATGACCTTCCATACAGGGTGCAACACAGCTCTAAGTGAATGAAAACATCCAGCTGATGCTTAAATCTGAAAGTGCACCTTGTTTAAAAACACAGATTTTTTAATAAAAGATTCGACTCAGAGTCGTTTAAATGATTCGTTGTTCGTCCGGATCTTTTGCCTGTTCGTATCGATGTCGACACGAAACAATACAACATAGTGCCGGATCCGGTAAAACGTGAACGTGCCTTTACCTTCAAACACAAGTGTGGGTATGTGTGGGAGTGATCATGACTGAAGATGAGTGAACACTTTATATTCACATATTGCGTCTAAAGCCACGTTGAAAACGTGACGCGTGCCACTTTCATTTTTAATGCATTTGTGAGCTCACAATCCTCTGCCCTTTGTCGTTGCTATGGCCACCATCAGCTCTTCCTACACACATGCCTCGGTCAAGTTTCAAAATAGTTCAGCTTTTGCCACTGTCAGCTTTTGCCAGACCTGTCCAATTTTATTGTTAAAAACGTAACTCTGGAGCTTAATAAAGTTTTAGTAATTTGAAACAATAAAATGTATTAGAAATAATACACAGCTCTGGCGAATATTAGTCATTTTTAGTAAAACAATTTTTTTCAAATTCTGTGCACTTCTTATTTAAAAAAACTAATGTAAAGATTTTTGTATAGTCCTTTATAAAGTCATTTGTTGTAAAGAAAATGCAGCTATTGACCAATCACCATGTGTCTGTTTTATTCTGTGCAATGTTAACAGTCAGGAGAGTCAATATAAAGTGCTGCAGCATGAGATCAGATCAGCCTCAGTGGGATGGGTTAGTTTCTGAATGGGCAGAGATCAGAATTACCTCAGAGGAGTTACTGGCGTAGAAACGCTGCCAGCAGTTGTAGTGAACACCACCCATCATTATAGGCTCCAGCATTCCCCTCTATCACTTATTTGAAGATCTTCTGGTGCCAGACGGACACCTGTGTTTTAGATGAGCGTCCCGTCTTTGATGATGTTTAAACGCATTTATAGTTGTTTCAAACCTCAAACCATATGTGCAGATAATTCAGGCCGAACCACTTCATGTACACAAATGTTTAAATTAAAAATGACAAAAATGACAAAATTTATGTTTTGATAAGTTAGCTGATACGTTTGACAGATCATTTGTTTTTAAATTATATATATTTTTCTAAATGAATATATTTTTTACTTTTAAAAAGTATAACTTTGTTTACACATTCTTTGCTGCATTGTGATGACGAGATTTACACAACTTTACACCCCAGTAAAGTCTAGGTTGTGTTTACACTAGTGCATTTTTATTTAAAAAATAGTATTTTAGAATAAAAGCTTTCCTCGTCCAGACTGACGTATTTTTAATATGTTTCAGAAAAACAATCTTCGTCCACACTAAACAGCCTAAAACACAGGATTCGTGACCATTTGAGCTTACTAGGCTTTTAAATATTTTGCCGGCATTTGAATTTGCTGCCTACCAGTTGTGTAATAGTCATATGAGAGGGGCTTGACGAATCAAATCAGAGAATGCCCAGAAGACCAGTCAGAGAGTCATTGTGGATATCCTGCCTCCATTTTCAAAAGTCTGTGTTTCAGTTTGTCTATAGTGAAACAGATCATCACCATTTCCATATGAAAATGGGATGTTCAGCGTTTTGAAAACGCTCTGTTTTCACTGCTCAAAGCTGTCAGAGTAGTGTGCACGCCAGGAGTAACAAAAATACTTATGCGTAACACATAAAAGTGTAAATGACACCTATGGCCTTCACTTGGCTGATTGTGAACATATGTCTACACTGTTCAAAAATAATTACATTTTTAAATTTTTAAATAAGTGAAGTTTTACAAACTAATTTCGAGAGGAGCATGTGATATGATTGATCGCAGCCGGTCTCTCATCTGTAATCATTAGTAAGCCAATCAGATTAATACAAACTCCCTATAAGTAGCCTGCCAAAAACGACTCTCTTATCTTCGTTTTCTGAAGAAACCCCCCATCCCCCCCATCTCCCCCTTCTTTCTTCCTTTACCAGGGGGAGCTCTCGAGAACTATCTGATCTCGTACCCCCTTATATGCTTATTGACCAGGCGGGAGCCCTGGGCTCAATTATATACAAGCTCAGGGTTCTCTCCCGGGACAGCATGCCAAACCTGCTATTATTATCATGCAATATCTAAGTGTGAACTCTTGAAAAACATTTGCGGTCATGACTTTTTGTTATATATAATTTGTTATATAAATACAGTGTATTTTGACTCTTGATATATGTACCCTTATTCAGCCACCAGAGCTGTGAGGCACTTTTTTATCATGAATGGATGGATGTGCTTAAAATTCTGATTAGTTTTGACCGGAATAAGAAACTCATTTACATCTAGAATGCCTTGAGCGTGAGTAACACACAGGAATTTTTTTTATGTGACAATATGTGGGTGAACTAACCCTTTAAATCTCTCTAAAACCCCCAAAATGGTTGTGCGTGTAAATCACCGTCCATCAGCAGTTTCTGAAATACTCAACCAGTCTGTCAAGCATCAACAACAAAATTAACATTAAACTTCAGCAGTTTGTTTTGACCACTTCTGTATGCTTAAATTCATTAAAGGGACAGTTCAGACAAAAATAATGAACATAAAAGAAGATATTTTGAAGAAAGCTAAAAACCTGTAACCACTGCCTTCCATAGCAGGAAAAACAAATACTACGGAAATCAACGGTTACAGGTTTCTAACATTTTTTGTGTTCTACTGAAGGTACAAGATTGTGGCAATTAAAGGTTGAGTAAAGGATGACGGAATTTTCAGCTTTGGTGATGAACTGTTCCTTTAAGTTGCTGCCATGTGATTGGCTGATTGGAGATTTGCATCCCAGGATTACCTAATAAAGTGGTCAGTAAGTGCATATTCATAATTCTAAAGTTGGAAATGAACCACAGACGGAATAATCCTGCATATTGTGTATGTGTATTGGTGCATGGGAAAGGAGTTTAAGTGGACTTCTCTCTCAGGGTGCGTCTTTGGCTTGACGGCTGAGGGTGTGAGCTTGTTGTCACATCTGTAGGTTGTCAGTGGCGGCTGAAATGGTGAAATCACAGATCCTGTCCATGATGTAGGTCTCAGAGGTGACAAGCCAGCAGAGCGATCTCAATGTGACTGATGTAAGACTTTCATTAGTCTGCAGCGCAGAGAACTGAGCCGTCGAAGATCCCACACTTAAGGGAGAAGACATTCGGACGGACGAAACAAAGCCAGCTTTCCATCGAGTGTTCCAGTCAACAGCTGTGAAAAAAAGGAAAAAAAAAACTTCACTCGTGAAACATCCTGTCGCAGCATCAATAAATTCACGATACAACTGTCTACTTTTTGAAGTCTTGGAGGATTCAAGTGAACTTAAATTCTTGTTTGCAGTTATTACTTCCAAAAGTGAAATTTCACATGATTAGTTGTAATCGAATATCGCAAATATGAATATAAAATATACAAATATAAGCCACAGACAAAACAGAAACATTACATTTAATAACAACACATCTGCCATCTTAATGATGGGGTAAAAGGCTTAATGGTTTTCATTTATTTATATTTGCCTATAAAAAATGTTCTGAAACTTTAATGTCCTGCAACTTTGATTTGTGCTCTCCTGAAGGCAATTAGCCATTTTAGTTTTGAAAGCCTATTTAGTAGTTTGTTTACTGGAATCCCACCAGCTTTGGGTTGTCCATTGACTCTAAATATCTTTTTAGGTTTTGACAGATGAAAATCAGAAGAGAAGCCTCTTAAGTGTGTTGTGACACGCAGAGCGAGGGATTTAACCAGCACATGCTGTCTGGAGCGTTACGAACTTGGGGTAACAGGAATGAGCTCATCAGTTTGTCATAGGTGGAAATTGTCCAGCCAGGTTTTAAAAAGTGTCATGAAACCATTTTGGCAGCGGTTTGGAGCCGATTCTGAGTTGAGATTGTCACATACCTGCCTTTACAGACACAGTAAAGTCAATTGAAAGGCCAAATGAAGTTATCTTTTGGCTTATATTTTCTGGCCTGTTGAAAAAATATTTTTTGTTCCAAACTTCTCCAGTCTCACAGTCTTTATTTATTTTTGACAGTGCATATTGAAATCCATGAAGCAGGAGTACAATATCTGTCCAATTAATGACAGCTTAGTTTATGCATCCATGCAATAAAAAATAACTTTGTTATACTTGCACTTTAAAAAGTAAAGTTACAAGAACAATTTAAGAACTCCCAATAAAGCATATTACCCATGTTATTACATGTTCAGCAAATAAATTAACCCCCACAAAAAATCTGGGTGTATTTTACTATTTAAAGACTGGATTAGTGACTTTCCCAGGATTATAAATATATTTAGTTCAAGGTTTACAATGAACACTGTAAAAAATGCAGGATTCCACACAATTGCTTCATGTTGTACCAACACAAATCATTCATTCATTATCAGGGATCCCCACAGCAGAATGAACCGCTAACTGTTCCCGCATGTGTTTTATGCAGTGGATACCCTTCCAGACGCAACCCAGTACTGGGAAAACCAACACAAATCAACTAAGTTCATTCATTCATTAATTTTCTTTTCAGCTTAGTCCCTTTATTAATCTGAGGTCGCCACAGCGGAATGAACCGCCAACTTATCCAGCATATGTTTTATGCAGCGGATGCCCTTCCAGCCACAACCCAACACTGGGAAATACCCATACACTCTTGCATTCACACACATACACTACGGCCAATTTAGCTTATTCAATTCACCTATACCGCATGTCTTTTGGAACCACACGCGAACACGGGAAGAACATGCAAACTCCACACAGAAATGCCAACTGACCCAACCGGGGCTCGAACCAGCGACCTTCTTGCTGTAAGGCAATCATGCTACTCATTGCGCCACCATGACGCCCTCTCATTTAAGTTAACTAAACTTACATATTTTAAAAATTCGTAGAAGTCAAGAATAATGTTGGTTCAACTCATTTTAAATAAGTAGTTTTAACAAGCAGCAAAAGCAATTTTTTGAGTCAAGGTGGAAGCCATTAAAAACTTCAAATGGTCAAACTATTTAAAAATAAAAGTACGACCTTGTACCTAAAATATAACAAATATTTAAAACATGTCTAATGGTGAATAAAAAAGGTTAATATACGCATTATTTTTGCACACATACATATATTTTAAAACTGCATTTATTTGATCAAAATAGTATTACAATTCAAAGTAACAGACATTTCCAATGGCTTTTAAATATGTTTTTTTCTATGATTCGTCTATTTGAATAAAAATGTAACTATTCAATCAATTAAACAAACCGAATGATATATATACACACATTTAAATGTTATTGCACAAAAATAGTATTGCTTATTTAGAAAGACATTTTAATATTCCAATAATAAAAAAACTGGGATGAGATGCATACTTCTTGTGTGGAAAAAAAGTAGAAGAACTTTCCATCATAATATCAACATAAAAAATAATGAGTTATTATAGGGAAGAACTCCATCCCATTGCTATCCTCTTCTCATTGAGCATTTCATTCTTTAGTCTAAATGGCTTTACAAGCAACTTGACAATAAATCACAATTCAAAATATGGTCCTTTCTGACGCAGGTTTCATAACCTGATTTAGTGCTGGCTGAAGGCTGAGGAAGGAAGAAAAACAAATCAAAAGTTCAAAAAGAAACCTGAAGGATACATAACTTGGAGACATGTTTACATGTTTGTTTTTAGCTCATGGGGGATCATTTGGTATTTTTAGAAAAGCCTCTTTAGGTTATAAAGCTTTTAGTCAGGCTATGCTTGCAGTGACCCAAGAAGTCTAGGATTTGAGTGCCAGATACAGTAAGATATAAACAATATAAATGTGAAGTATATATAAATTAATATAAAGTTAAATTAATACACGAGAGAAATAAAACACTATGGCATTTCAAAAGTATCCTCTCTATCCATTTTTAAAGGAACACTTCACCTTTTACAACTCCCCAAGAGTTAAACAGTTGAGTTTTATCATTTTGGAATCCAGTCAGCTGATCTCCAGATCTGGCAGGAGTACTTTCATCTTAGCTTAGTTTAGCATAGATCATTAAACCAGATTAGACCAATAGCATACCAAAAAATCCCAAGTTTTGATCATTTTCCTATTTAAAACTTGACTCTGCTGTAGTAAAATTTTGTACTAAGACTGAAAGAAAATGAAAGGTTTATATTTTCTAGGCTGATAAGCAAGTAACTTTATAGCCATACCATGGCTGCAGAAGGCACAAACATATGAAATTATTGAAACGGTTTGGTCATTTTTGAGCGAGATGCTAATAGTCTAATCCGATTCAATGATTTATGCTAAGCTAAGCTAAAAATGTTAAAAGGAGAGATGCAAATAAGTTTATTTTCAAAAGAACTAGATTGTTCCTTTAAAAAAATCACTTCTTTTCACTAAAATCCTATTTAAATCCTAGATTACCCTGAAATCGGAGAAAATCCTCCTTCAACTGACGAACCATGATGATGTGATTTTAAAGACTCAATTACTCAATTTAATTGCTCAGTTGCTCTAAAACTGTCTTTGAAACGGTTATTAGAAATATGGGAACACATAAAATGACAAAAACCTTTTTGTGCCAAATAACGGCCTGGTCTGAACTGCTCTAAATGATCCGCATTGAGGAATACAGCTGGCTGGTGCTGGCATACAGATGGGTGTCTCAAAAAAAAAAAAAAAAAAAAAAAAGACTAGACCTGCAGAGGGAAAAGCTGAGAGCAGAGACTAAGCAAACTGACAGTGCCACTGACACTGCCCAAAGCCACAAGACTTACCATCCCGCTGAGCCCCAACTCTTATTTTACCATGATATTAGCTTCCCACTAAGCAAAACTGGGTAAGAGAATATATATTTTTTAAGCTTGAGCACTCACCGCTTCTGTACAATTCACAACTGTAAATCAAGCTGGATTTAATCTCTGCCTTAAACGTCAGGCCCACAGACTGAACCTCACATGCATTTGGCACACACAACTGAAAATGCTGTAGGAGTTTTGAGATCATCATCTGATTGGATGAGTTCTGCAGGACTTCTGTGAGGCATGTGTGCCTTGGAGCAGCAATAGTAGAGCAATAACACACCCTGTACTCCAGCCTGTAATTGATGATTACATTATGATTGATACAGCCTATACAGATTATTTGTTAATTTCCTAAAGTATGACCCATAGTAGTGTTTTTAAATTAGTGCCCCTACCACACATTGTGCCCTTTCATAAAAATTAAGAAATTGTGTAGCTCGATTGCTAGGCCATTACATATTACAGTAACAATAATCATGTGGTTTCAAAGTTGCAAAAAACAAAAAACAAAAAAAAACATGTCCTGGCATTCACATGGTAAGCAAAGAGAGTATCCAAATAGTGTTCCAAAGCCTCTGCCAAATGGATAAATGTAAATAAGTGACCCTGGACCACAAAACCTTACAGAATGTTCCACTAATATATTTTGGACAATAGCCAAAATTACATTGTATTGGTCTAGATTACCGATTTTTCTTTTATGCCAAAAATCATTAAAATATCAAGTAAAGATCATGTTCCATAAAGATATTTTGCTTCAAAGCCAGAATTTTGAGTAATGTGCATTGCTAAGCACTTTATACAGACAACCTTAAAGTGTGATTATCTCAGTATTTTGAATTTTTTGCACCCTCAGATTCCAGATATTCAAATGGTTCTATCTCGGCTAAATATTGTCCTAAACTAACAAGCCATACGTCAAATGACACTTATGACGGGTTTTGCGGTGTAGGGTCACATATAGGTTTTGTGAATTTGAAGTAGGGAAAATAGTGGGTATGGTCCCTTTAAGGTCTACACAGTGTGTTTAAATCAACTTGCATTCATTCATTTTCTTTTCGGCTTAGTCCCTTTATTAATCTGGGGTCGCCACAGCGGAATGAACCGCTAACTTATCCAGCATATGTTTTACGCAGCGGGTGCCCTTCCAGCTGCAACCCATCACTGGGAAACATCCACACACACACTCATTCACACACATACACTACGGACAAATTAGCTTACTTAGTCCATGTCCAATTTAGTCTTTTGGTTGCTTTTCTGGACTTTAAACATCTCAGATCCATTGCTGTCTATGGAGGATGAGGGAGCTCTCAGATTACATTTAAATATCTTAATTTGTGTTCTAAAAAATAAACAAAGGTCTCAGGGGATTGAAATGACATAAGGATAAGTAATTAATAACAGAATTTAATATTATATTTAATATACAGTAATTAATAACAGAACATACATTTTTACCTGTTTTGGGGATTAACATAAACTGCATTGAAATGGTGTTCCAATACAGTCATTTGTGTGAACATAATATGAAGTCTGTACACAGGCCAGAAAACAGAAGATGGTTATTTGAAGAAAATCCTAAATATTGTATTTTTGTTGTAAGGGAAACTGTTAGACTATTATGTTTTTATTTAGAACATTAGCGCTCTATTTTATTTAATAATTTCTCCTGCTGCAGGCATCTACTGTAGCCTCTTGAAATAAACACAGTGGTTGCCTCTAATTTTGAATGATAGTTTGACAGTTTATCTTAATGTTAATTGTTGATCTAAAAGTTGCTAACTCTCCTAAAGACTAGAAAACCAGTGCGATATTACAGAAGCCATGTGTAAAAGTCACCGTAGGGTCACACCTCTGCACTAACTTCCACAGCAGCGTCTCAGACTTGGCTTTTGTGTATTGTCTGCCTGAACGGAAAGTTTCTCTCAATCTCTCCAGAGCCTGTTAGGTGGTCAAGCTTTTGAGCATTTTGAAAGGAAGAAATCAAAGCCAACTTAATGGGATTAAACTTTAAGAATAATACATAGTAGTTGTGCTGTTTGGATGCCAAAGGCGTGAGTCAGACACTGATATCTTCATGTGCGCAAACCACTGTTTTTATGACTTCATTTCTCTTACCTTTCTTTATCTGCCAGCAGTGACTCATCCTTAAGTGTATAAATAACACAAAAAGCTAGTGTTTTGAAGAGGAACTTCTCTTGAATAATTGAATTAAATACGATACAGTGACTACTCGCGATAGGAACTTCTGTAAGTGGTTGAATAACAAGAGAAAGTAGGTTATGGAGAGCGTCTGCAATGCGTTCCCTGGTGTTATTGTGTGAATAATATGTTGAATGTAAACATAAAGGGCTACTTTTTGAAATCACGTTGCTTAACATTACAGCAGTGAGTGGGACAGAAAATCGAATTAACAGAGGAAAAAACCTAGTGCTGGGAGAATCTGACACCTGAAATGCATTAAAACAGGGGAATGTCCTGGAATGAGGATGACTTTGGCAGAGATCAGCAAAGCATTACAGAGAGCATCTGCAGTGCAAAATGGGCTGAAAACCTCGTTATGAATGATATAACGTGCCTAGTTAAACTATATTCCTAAGGGTATACTTCTCACCAAAAGTTTCTGAGATATAGAAACAATGAAAGTGAAATGCAGCAAATAAAATTCTTTATTTTTTTTTCACGTACATTAGAGTTTAATAGCTCATGGGTGACAACATTCTCAAAAAGTTCCTCATTCACACAGATCTACACAACAAAAAAATGCTGAATTACATACCCACACAAAATATGTTCACCCCAATGTTGAGATTTTCATTTTCCTTCGGTCTCTATTTCAGAGGTCGCCACAGCGGAATGAACCGCCAACTACACCCATACACACTCATTCACACACTACGGACAATTGAATTTATTCAATTCACCTATAGAGCATGTCTTTGGACTGTAGGGAAAATTGGAACACCCGGAGGAAACCCACGCAAACACAGAGAGAACATGCAAACTCGACACAGAAATGCCAACTGGCCCAGCCGGCACTCGAACCAGCGACCTTCTTGCTGTGATGCAATGGTACTTTAACAAATGCAATATATTAATTAATTCATACATACATTGATCTTACAAACAGTGAAGTGTGCAAAAGAGTTTATTGCAATTTTTACAACTTACCTTTTTATTATTCTTTTTGCAACATATAATAACCCCAAACAATATTACTATTATCTTTACAATTTGTTTTTGGACACATTCACATTGTCAAACAGAGTTATGATTAACTACACTTGTGTGAATTCATTCGTCCAATAAAAACACAGAAAATGGCTCAGGGAAAAAAAATGTTGAGATTTTATTTTCACAAAAGTTATTTGAAAGAGTAATAGTAGACACTTTACTTGCATTTAATGTGTTTTATGTACAATTACTTTATATGTATAATTATCTCTTTATGAATGAGCAGTTGATCATTGGGTAAACTGATTCATACAAAAAGCAGATTTAATGTGCCCTGGCTTAATACACTGTCTGAAATAAAGGTACGGAAGCTGTCACTGGATACCTATTAAAAAGTATACTTTTGTACTTGTTAGGTTCTAAAATGTCCACTTTAGGCACTTATATGTACCCAAAACTCACATGTGGCATTTTGGGCCTCATAGCTTGAATTTTAGGGGATTTATGTTTGACACAAATCAGTCACCAAACTATATGAAATGTTTATTATTTTGATTATTTTAAATTATTTATCATAAAATATGTCAACTTTATGAAGTGATTGCTAATTGTGAGAATGCATATATATTTTAAAGATGTTGTTTTCAAAGAGTTGATCTCAAAAATCTTATACAATATGGCTTCCATAACACTGGATCTCTCAAAACTTAGGACCAAACCGCAGCCAGGAGATAGAGCTACAGCTGTTTATGTAATAAAATGTGGCCTCTGCCTAAGGATATAACTCTTTCTCGTCACACATAGCTTCCAAAATTCATGTGCTGCAACTTAAAGACAAATACCGCCGAATGTGCAGAAATAATATACAGTGGCTTCAGAAAGTATTTGGACACTTAAGTCATAAAAATGTCTGAATGCCATTGTATTATATAACATAATATCAAAGCAAGTGGCATCTGCAACCACCTTGGCATGCTTTCAAAGTTTTTTTTTTTTCCCTGAGCCATTTTCTGCTTTTATTAGACAACTGAATTCACACAAGTGTAGTTAATCATAACTTTGTTCGACGATGTGAATGTGTCCAAAAACTAATTGTAAAGATAATAGTAATATTGTTTGGGGTTATTATATGTTGCGAAAAGAATAATAAAAAGGCAAGTTGTACAAATTGCAATAAACTCTTTTGCACACTTCACTGTTCGTATAAGTAAAATCAATGCATGTATGAATGAGTGAATATATTCCATGTATTAAAATTGTTCACTGTGAGTGAATTGACTTTTGAATTGAGTTTTTAAAGTTTGCAGATCTCAGCCAGTACAACTGAGACCGCTAAGACTTTCCACTTCCAGTCTTGGAAATCTGAATGAATAAGCGCTTGGAACAGGACGAAAAAGAGTAACAAAGTCCATGCAAATTCCAAGGCCATATGCATATCAATATCTTTATTTTTTATTCACTCATTTAACAGATGCTTTTATCCAGAGCAACTTACAAGTAAGGATAAAAGAAGCACTTCAAATCATCAGAGAGTAGCAGTATTTAAATGCTATGATACGTCTAAGTTACTAAATCTAAAAGTCTAAACTCTATTTTATTTTTTCAGAAACATAAAGTGTCTGTTGTTTGTGGAGAGTAGAGAGCATGTCCTACAGGTGGTTTGTCAAGCCCACTCACCTGCGGACCACACTAAGAATTGCAGGTTTTTTTTAGAAATATGAAGTGCTGATAAAGTATCTGGTGCCTATGGAGAAGAGAGAGTGTGTCCTACAGGTGGTTTGCTAAGCCCACTCACCTGTGTGGAGCACACTCAAATTTGCTGGGCAATTAAATGATTATCAATTCAATAGCAACTCAAAACACAAGCACTAATTCACACAGAAGAGATTAAGCCACAATACGGGACTGGATGCAATATATCTATTAAAAGGACTGAACAGTGAACCACTTTGTGGATCAGAGGCTGCAAAAAATGAAGATGGCCAAAGATGAATGTTAATATTTTCCCCTAAAAATGTATTGGTCTCTTACAGTGGGTAAACTTGTTTTTAAACTTAAGAAATGATGCAAAAGCACTATAAGAGTCTTATAAACATCATCAATGGCTTTGTGAGATAAATCCAGATCTGATTACTTAATAACTAATAATCTTGATCTTCAGTGAGTTGTTACATGTTAGTTTACATTTGCTGTTAATTTACTTATCAAAGATGAAAGTGTTTGAGTAGTTGAGGTCTTCGATGACTCATAAAATGTAATTCATTGACTACCATGCAGCATTTTGAAAGTCATAATCCACATTCAGGCAAAACAAAATGAATTTCTGTGGCTCCTGATGATGCTCCTTTATGAAGCAAAACAATCAGTCTGTGTGTAAGAAAGATAACAACATACACAATATTTACAGCATTATTACTTTATACAGTACTGTATACCTGTGTAGAAAAATGAGAAAAACGTCTGAGAATTGCTACTGAATGAATTCTTTTTGTACCTAAGTCAAACTTTTATGATGCAGTTTAATCCATTTTGAAGCTTCAAAGCTTCAGTTTCCATTCATTGCCATCACCATGAAAAATGGTTATCAAGATGTCTATTTTTGTGCTTTGTAGACAGGAAAAAGTCATTTATACATGTGTTTATTTTAAACAGAAGGGTGACAGAAACCAGGGTGAATTATTTCTTTAAGTAATAAATTTGGAGTTGTGGCTGAAGACTTCTTGCAGAAGAACTTAATTTTCATCTCAAGAAGAGACAGCCGGCTCTTGAACATCTGCTGCGTGTGCTTGAGAGAACAACCAAAGCAAAACAAGCCATTTATGGTCCACACAATGATCTGATCAGCCACTGTTGTCAACTGCCACAGCCAAGATCTTAGTCTTCAACCGACATACAGACTCATAAGCAACAAATATGCTATGAAGTTGACCTCCTTAGTTTAGAGAGCTGTAGATGCAGCCTACACCAACTCTATGGATAATAAATTCTCAAACAGAACTATCAAAAGCACTGCTTTAAGTGCATTTTAAAAATCATGGACCAGATTCACAAACTTTTGGTGTTTAAACCTAGCTGTGAGGTTTATTAAATACAAGGAGCAAAAGTAATTGTGATGATCTTATTACTTACGCAGGGCACAAGAGCCACTATTAAAAATACAGTAAAAACAACAGTGTTTTAATAAAAAAATTAACTATAATCCTTCAATATTTCAAATGAAATATTGGAAATTATTCAATATGTTTTGCTTATCAATCAATCAA
>CAIGQW010000302.1:15175492-15187059 GCA_903798125.1 Danio choprae | reverse complement strand
AATCAATCAATCAATCAATCAATCAATCAATCAATCAATCAATCAATTAATCAATCAATCAATCAAAACAAGTAGCTTTTTGTAGAATGTTTGATACATTATTTTCCAGGATTGTTCACTGAAAAAGAACAGCATTTATTTGAGATATTTGGTACATTACAATCACTTTGATCAATTTAAAAAGATAGCCCCCACACCCCCTCCAAAAAAACGTATTTTGAAAGAGAATTTCTGAAGAATGTTAGAAATGACTGACTTCCATAGGTGAAGTTTCACAAACTAATTTCGAGAGGAGCACGTGATATGATTGATCGCGGCTGGTCTCTCATTCGTAATCAGCAATAATCCAATTACATTGATCCAAGCCTACAATAAATAGACCGATATCACCCTATACTGCCTTATCTTCATTTTGGAAGAATCCCCCATTCCACCCCATCTCCTCCTTTTCCTCTTTTACCAGGGGGAGCTCTTGAGACCTACCTAATCTCTGACCTCCTTACATGCTATTTGAGCCCAGGGCTCCTGCCTGGTCAATTAGCATGTAAGGGGGTCCGAGATTAGGGTTCTCTCCCGTGACAGCAAGCCAAACCTGCTAATAGTGTCAAGCAATATCTAAGTGTGAACTCTTAGATAATATTTTCCTGCTATGGATGGCAATGGATACGTTACTAACACTCATGAAAATATCTTCTTTTGTGTTCAAAAGAAGAAAGAAACTCACAAAGGTTTGAAACCATTTGTGGTTGAGTAAATGGTGGGTAATTTTCAGCATTGAGTGTACTATTCTTATGCATCTTTCACTGTAAAAAAAATGCAGGGTTCCACTCAATCCACTCATGTTGTCCCAACAAAGATTTATTAACATAATTGTTTTTACAAATTTAAGTGGATTAAATATAAACCAATTAAGTTGTGCCAAAAAATCTCAAGAATCACATTGTTTCAGCTCATTTTATAAGTAGTTTGAACAAGCAGTAAACATTGTTTTTGAATGTTGCTAAACAAAAGTATTAATTCCATAGTGACCCCAAACTTTTGAAAATTATTTTCTCTATTTAATTCACAAAAAAAGTTAAAACAAGAGTTGATGGACCACTTTTGAAGACCTTGACCTATTCAAGTGCTAACTTCAGTGGCAAGCTCTTCAATCTAACATTCAATATTCCGCCTTAAATCCCTTCACACATCCAAAGGGACATCCTTCCAGAAGACATGCTGTGGTGTTGAGCACCTTTAATGCAGAGCAGGTGCATGACATTCTGTTTTGTCAGGGTTAATCCATAACCATGACACCAGAGTCTGTACTTCAGTATTCAGTGTGGAAGGGTTTTTCAAGGCCATCTCTATGAAATATGATACTGCATCTGTTTCTGGCTTCAGACAAGTAATTCTGTCAAAAGCTCACGCTGATCAGTTAAAGTGCTACATCCTGACCTCCCAACACACTCCAACGTATAAACAGATGCTTCAATGGATCACTCAGAGCATGCGCTGTCAAAGACTGTAACTCAGTTTTATATTTTCTATGTGCTAACATGAAACTGAGATAAATCACGCTGGGATCTCAGAAAGACGACATGCGGCTTTGTAAAAGACTCGCAGTTATATTTACAATACAGACTCCCCAGAAAGACGTGATTGGTGTGACCAATTAATGTCATCAATGCAACCGCAATGTTTGTAAATCATTCATGGAGGTTTACAATAGTCTCTCCGTGACCCTCTGAGCCTGATGTGTGGTCACACGTTGATGGACAGGCCACAAAGGTTCTCCTTTTTCACAAAGACAAATTTTGACCCAGATTTGGCCTTTATTTTCTATTCTCATTATCTTTCTCGGACTTAACCGTCTATAATCCTTCTGATTTAATGAGTTTTGCAGGATGATACACCTTAGGGAATGTGATAAAAACAGGCTTTTAAATCATTTACAATAAATCCTCACATACATCTCATTCAAAACCTACAAGCGGCCATGTACAAATATGATCTGCTTTTCTTGTTTGCTGGGTAACGACAGAAAAAATAACTCAATGCCTTAAGCCTTTTGCAATTCCTTCCATAAAAACCACAGTCAAGTGTTTGCATTGACCCTTTAAAGACAGTAAAAGAAATTGACCTAGAATTTTTCATTGAAGTAAATAAATGATAGGCGGCTCAGTGAATTACTTTTTTATCCAGTGTTTTAGACTAGTACCACAGGGATCAGTTTTAGGTCCAAAATTGTTTATAATTTATATGAAATATATGTGTAGAATGTGTAGAGTTATTAAAATATATTCTATTTGCCGACAATTTATCATTGCTGGAGATGATAACAACAGTCGAACTGTGGTTTTATGTTATATTATTTGGGAAATAAAAATATTACACAAATGATTATTATTACGCTACAGCAAGAGTTTATGTAAATAAATATCTTGGATCATACAATTATAAAACATGTTAACAAAAGAATATGTAAAAAGGAGTGATCGTGAAATTGCCACCAAATTATGAATGTATTGTGAATATTCGGCGAGTGGCTGTTTGGAGTATGATGTAAAGGTTGGGTTTGTTTTAATTTAAGGAAATTTGTGAAAAGGAACAGCGTCATACCGCCCCGTAGCATTCGTTTTAAATCCACCCATACGTACCTCTGGCTACATAATTGGCGTTCTCCAGAAATGTATATAGGGCTATGTTTTCAGAATGAGCCTATGTTGTTGTATTTGGTGGTAACGGGGCAGAAAAAAATATATAAGATTTTGCTCCATTTTGAACTGGTTAAAATAATTTTAGTTATTTTTGAGTTTAATGCAGATATGTAGATGTTATTTGTTGATTTGTGTTTGGGTATTTTTTTTAAGTATATGATTATTTAGTTTGAAATAAAATACATCAAATCAAATCAAAACAGTATCACATACACAATTGAAGAACTGCTGTATTTCTGATGTTTGTATTGAACTGTAACATATATGCTTTACCATTCTGTCCATTTTAGGGTTGCATCTTGTGACATCATGTCCAGTTTTTGGTTCATTTAGATGTAATTGGTCCATGTCGCATTCATATTTCATACATACGCTTATTCACAACTAAAAATTTAAATGAGCATTTTTTTATTTAGAGTGAATTGATCCCTAAAGTAAGTGTCAAGTCTTAAACATTGACGTAGCTTATCTCTCAAAGATTTCCCACTTTGCTCATTTCTAAACAATTCCCCATATTAAATCGTAAACAGAGAATAGCACAGACGAGCACACACTTTTTCCGTTCTGATAAGGAATGCTCTACGGACGACAGATAGTTGAGTTATGGCGCAGAGGTACTGGCACCACAAGTAGAGCTGGGGATCCAAAAGGTGTCAGTCTGAGTGCAAGATGCTTTAAAATGTCAGGACATGAACAGAGGAAGAGCTGAAGTCATACAAAATGATGAAGATGTACTAAAGCACAGGTCAGGAGGTCAAGATGGAAGACAGCTGAGGAGAAGATGTGTTATTTTAAAGTCTGGAACAAATAGCTCTATTTAGGCATTTATATGAATAGTTTATATAAAAAAAATCATTGCTTTTTTTTCCCAAGCTCAAACTAAGTTCAGACTTTCAAGCTCCAAAAAGAACAGAAAAGTGCAATAAAAACACAAAAAGTACAGATGTCCTTTATAATAATACAGTATAGCTTCAAAAACACTTGACATCCACTGTTCACTGTTTTATATTCTTATTTACAAGTCTTTATTCATGTATTTTATTCATGTATTCATGTGCTGAAATCCCAGAAATAAATTGTATTAAATTAAAATAAATTTAAATTAAAAAGTTAATTAAATTAAAAGTAATTTTAAATAGCATATAACTGAGCAGAAAATAATAAATGAGCATTAAAGTCTTTCAAAAACTAAAAACTTTAAATAGTAGTGCTAAGAGTAACAATTCACAGCTCAAACTTAGCAGCATTCAGGTTTAAAATGTCAAAATTCTTGGTCAAAAAGAGGAAATGGTGACAGAATTTTCCTTTTGTTTTGACTGAACTGTGCTTTAAAAGTTGCACTTCAAATATATATATGTGACTGCATTTATGTAATATAAAACTGTGACACTTAGTTTTACTTACTTATTGTCTTTTAGTAAGTGTAATGTGTAAAGGTAGTGTAATGAACTACACCTATGATTGTTTTGCCAAGACAGCTGTAAAAAAAATATACTGACTTCATACAGTACAATTACTGAAAGCATCTTGGGAGCAGTTTGTTTTGTTAGGTTGTTTATGACATATTCCAGTTTCATTTGCTTTCAGACGCCACTTGCTTATGTCAATATTACAATCAATGAATACACTGTAATTGTTCAACAAACGTAGGATTCCTCCAGTTTCCCCCACAGTCCTAAGACATGCACTATAGGTGAATTGGGTAAGCTAAATTGTCCATAGTTTATGTGTCTGAATGAGTGTGTATGGGTGTTTCCCAGTGATGGGTTGCAGCTGGAAGGGCATCCGCTGCGTAAAACATGTGTTTATAAGTTGGCGGTTCATTCCGCTGTGGTGACCCCTGATGAATAAAGAGACTAAGCCGAAAAGAAAATGAATGAAAGAATGGTAATGATCTCATGGTCCTGAGGTTTCAATGAACAGAAGCTCTTAACAGAAAACACAAAGTCTTTGAGAAGGTCATTCGCTCAAGGATCAAGAAAAGGCAGGACTTCAGACAGCTTCTTCTCTTCTGCTGACATACCGACCAGATAAAGACCGCGCATCTAGGAAGATCTCTGTCCTGATCACATCTCCCTCTCAGAGACACAAGCACAAGCTGAGCTCACTTTACAAATCCCACACATTTGCAATGCATGAATCACACTTTCCCTCGCAAAAGCCGCCTGTAGCCCTAACCCAAAGAATACATTTTACAGCCCCGTAAATTACCATTCACTCCTCTCTACGTTCCACTGTCCAAGGTTACAGCACGTTCGTATCCACCGCTAATCAAAAACGCTTACCGTAAGACTGCTGATTTGTAAACGTTTTTACAATTCATGTCAAAATATCTCACTCCATATCTACTACAAGAGGATCTAAAATTTACTGTTACAATCTGCGTTATATAGTAAATACCTTTTTATGACTGAATTCCACAATTTTGTCTGCATTTTCTGAATATGAAGACCACACATTCTTGATTTACAGCCCTTTATACAACCTAAATATTTTCACAGTATTTCTGATAATATTTATTTGTTATTTGTTTTATTTTGGCTAGAATAAAAGCAGTTTTTTTTTAAAAGCATTTTAAGGTCACAATTATTAGCCTTTATAAGCAATATATTTTTATGGTTTGTCTACAGAACAAACCATTGTAATACATTGACGTGCCTAATTACCCCAACTTGCCTAATTAACCTAGTTAACCCTATAAAAACTGCACTTTAAGCTGAATACTAGTATCTTGAAAAATATCTAGTAAAATATGATGTACTGTCAGAAATGAGTTATTAAAGCTATTATGTTTAGAAATTGGGGAACAATTGGTACAGGGGAGCTAATAATTCAGGATGGCTAATCATTCTGACTTCAACTGTATCTCCACCCTTACTCAAAGAATTAAAAAAACACTCTCAAAATGCACCTTTAGCACAGTTGGCGAAATTATTAATGTGAGGAACGAATAAGAAAGAAACAGAAGGCTTGTTGGAGTGCCTACGACTAACACTGGATACGGGGACCCTGTTTATTAAAGCAGCAGTAGAGTATGATGGCTGTAACAGGCCTGTGTCAGTGTCTATGTGTTGAGTTGTGTTGGAGAGCAGGGACTGAGGTGAGGACGCACTGGACCGAGTGAAGGGTGTAGAGGCTCGTGCTGTGTTTCACAGTGATCCCCAAACACAAGCTTTTTGATTCTTTTTCTGCGGATTCATTTAATGGTGAAAGGAAGATGGGGTTCCTCATAGGTCCCACAGCAAGGCAGCGGGACAAAACACACACTGTAAAACATATTCAGCTGCACTCAACGAGATGTAATAAAAGAATCCCATTCAGTAGTCGAAGAGAGTCTTCTTTTCAATGCCTTCAAACCTTGTGTTATTGTAATCTATTTCAGGAGGTATTTGAGACGAAAGGGATCTTTCAACACTTTGTGGTTAGAATTGCTTGGTCAATTTTTTTGCAAACAAAATCTAGTCAAATTAAAAAAGGAATCCACACAATTGGGATTCACAATTTCTCTTTATTAATTTAACACTAGATTAAATTTCACACTACGACCAACAGAAAGCTGCTTGTTTGGAAAGTCATTTTGTGGTGTATGTTACTGACACTGGGCTTTTTTTTACAGCAACATTTCACAATTAGTTCTGTTTAAGGGTATGTTTACATTCATTCAATCATTCATTTTCTTTTCAGCTTAGTCCCTTTATTAATCAGGGGTCGCCACAGCGGAATGAACCGCCAACTTATCATATCTTAGCATATGTTTTGACAATGCATATTTACTGGACATATTTGTATTTAACGTACAGATGATAACTTTAGCAGAATGACCAGAATGATAGAGTTTTGCAGTTTTGGATTTAAAAAGCTGTACTTTAAAGACAGTTTTGAAAGGTTTTCAACAACAGAAATTAAAAGTGTCATAGTCGTGATTCAGTGATCAAATTGAAAATGCTGTCATGCTAAAAGACAGGATATATCCTCGATTGGGAAGCCAATCCCAGAATGCATTGTAATACACCAAATAAATTATTATGAAAAACTGAAGACTGCCAAAAATTGATTATTGTTATTGAAATGGAGGGCCTCACGGTGGCGCAGTGGGTAGTACGATCGCCTCACAGCAAGAAGGTCGCTGGTTCAAGCCTTGGCTGGGTCAGTTGGCATTTCTGTGTGGAGTTTGCATGTTCTCCCCGTGTTGGTTGTGGGTTTCCTCCGGGTGCTCCGGTTTCCCCCACAAGTCCAAAGACATGCGGTATAGGTGAATTGGGTAAGCTAAATTGTCCGTAGTGTATGTGTGTAAATGAGTGTGTATGGATGTTTCCCAGTGATGGGTTGCAGCTGGAAGGGCATCCGCTGCGTAAAACATATGCTGGATAAGTTGGCGGTTCATTCCGGTGTGGCGACCCCAGATTAATAAAGGGACTAAGCCGAAATGAAAATGAATGAATGAATATTGAGATGGATTATTTTGCTAAATACCCCAATATCAAATATAACTGGCGATGAAATGGCGCAGTGGGTAGCACAATCACCTGACAGCAAGAAGGTCGCTGGTTTGAGCCTCAGCTGGGTCAGTTGGCATTTCTGTGTGGTTTGCATGTTCTCCCCGTGTTCGCGTAGGTTTCCTCCGGGTGCTCCGGTTTCCCCCACAAGTCCAAAGACATGCGCTATAGGTGAATTGGGAAAGCTAAATTGTCCGAGTTTATTCCGCTGTTGCGACCCCAAATTAATAAAGGGACTAAGCCGAAAAGAAAATGAATAAATGAATTAAATATAACTGATATTGATAATCAGTCAAAACTCCTACTTCTTTGTGTAAAGAGCACAATTTGTGTGCTGTGTCAAGCTCATGCTTATGTAGAGCTTCTAAATTAGTTAATTGTGATGGTTAGGATGCTACCAGATAGCTGACTGCTGATAGCTGAAGTAGGTAATGAACAGCATGGCACTTGGTTTTGGAACAGCTGCTATAGGCCTTGTGTAACCTTTCCAGCTGTTCTCTGTGTGGTATTTGAACCGACATTTTGGGCATGGAAGGCAGGCGCAAAACCATGGATGCTAAAGGACACAGCCTCTAACTGACACGGGTCTAATAGCTCATAGTAAGATGTGTTAGTATATTTGTGAGTTGGTTGATCTACATCGGCTGCTGATGAATCCTGGTGTCCTCGAGACTTCACAAAGTAATGAAGGCTCCGACAACTGTCAGTGAGTTACTATGGTTACTACTAATGTTTGAGAGTCACACATTTATTTCAAACAGTGGCTGGAACTACTTGTGCATTAAACATTTTTATGACCTTCCAGCCAATCAGAATAAAGCATTTCAACAGACCATGGAATAAGTGTGTTGTAATAGTTTCTAATTCTAAAGTATGCTTTCATTTGTTTCTATGGTGATTAATCAGTTCATTATTTAGGTAGTTAGTTTTCTTTGTACATTCATACATGCATACATATATTGTACTGTGCATATTCCTGATTTAATTTTGTTCTTTGGCTGGTATCGTTTATGCATAATGTTCAATTATGTTCTTGTTAAATTACTCTCCTTTGCTTCAATAAACGTTTAATGTGCAAATAAATGTTCTCTGCCAATCTCATATTCATCCTTTAACCCAGATGTGACACTGGTTTAAATGAAATTCGTGAAAACAGTGTTAATTAAAAATTGTGGTTTAAGAATTGAATACATTTTTACCTCTGGCTTGGCAGGGTTGAAAGCCACATTCAGGACAGTTTCAGAGTGTCTCTGGAGTTTATGGAGAAAGATGCTGCTGCGTGTGTCATATATATAGGCCTGGAACAAAGGACAAAGTCTCAGAACGGAACATAAAACAAATTTATTAACAATACTAACTAAACTGCTTGCCTTATCAAATATTCACACAATCACAGACACTTTGACACACTGTATTTAGCTTTAGGATCTGAGAGAAGCAGTGAAATATGGTAATGAGGCCAAATTTTACCTCATGCCATATCCCGTATTTGTCTAATCAATAATACCTTGTGCAATAAAGAATCTATGGTTTAAACAGAGTGAAATGTCAACTATCCAGATAATAACAAAGACTTACAATTTGAAACACAGAACAAGACAAAAAAATCTAATTTACTTAACAGCATTTTGACATATATTTTTGGCAAAAGGGTCTAAAAATGCCAGAAGATCAGCAGATTTGCACAATTCAAACAACCGCTTCGATTTGATCAAATGTTTGGGGTCAGTATGATTTATTTAAAGAAATTCTTACAAGAATACATTAAACTCACAGCAAAGATTAAAAAAAAATTCTAAAGATAAAAAAACATTTACTGTAAACTTTGAATTCATCAAACAATCATAAAATTGTATTTACAGGAAAATATTAAGTAGCAGAATTGTTTCAATCTAAATAATACATTTAATTTTAAAATAAATCAAAATGAAAAAAAAAAACCTTTTAAATTGTAATATTTAATAACTGTACTGTATTTTTGTATTGTATTTTTTTTTTCGAATAAATGTGGGTAAGCATAAGAGACTTCTTTCAAAAACAATTTAAACAAAATCTAACAACCCCAAACCTTTAAAGAGTAGGGCATTTTTTCTACAATTTAAGTGATAAAAGCTTGTATCCAAGCAGACTGTTTGAATCCCTCCATATGTTTTTTATTCAGGCCTGTTAGGAAACACACTAGGGGTATTCTGTGGAAGACACAAGTCTCAGTGCCAGAAAGAAGCCAGAGGTTACTAACAGGTTTTTGCAACATCAATTGCGTGTATATTTCAGGTATTCAGCAGATGTCCTTATCTAGAATAACTTCTAAATCAACTTCAACTTGCTTCATTTTCACATGCGACACTGACAAGTCAACAGATAGAAAGATTTGAGAGATTTAGATTCGCAGACACTGTCTCTAAACAAGACACACAGTAATGCAAACAAAGCATTAAGCAATAAATGCAGCTTAAATGTATTTTTTTGTTGTTGCACAAACCGATCATTTTGCTTTATAAGAATGTATCAATATAATATTAATTTAGTTTTTCCTGTATATGTTTTTTTGTACTACCTGGTAGGCATTTTATGAATCTACAAGGTTCACAGATTAACTGAAACATTAAAAAAGTCACTTACTGAATGGTCTTATCAGTAATATTTCAAGTTATCAGCAATTTTGCAGTTTATCATATTTTTCTTACTTGCGTAGATCCAAATCTCTCAGTTTGGACAATTATTATTAATATTCTTTTTCTTCCACAGAAGAAAGCCACAATGACATAAAGATGGGGAATTGATGACAGGAGTTTTTGTTTTATGTTTTGAGTAAACTATCCTCTTAAACTGCTTCTGATGGGTAATGTCAACACAGATGGTTAAAAGTTTAGGAAAATAGCACAAGCTACCATACTTTCCATGTCCTCAGTCCTAAATGTGGTCAAAATCAATCATTTGTTGTTTATCATAATTCTATTTGTTGCTTATGGCTTAAAAATAATGCGGCTTGGAATTAATGCAATTATGGGGAGATGGGGTTCACTTTTTCTGTGATTGTCTAGTGAAATACAGAATGTATCAACAAATTCATCTGGCTTATGGATGTCTCAGGACAGCCACAAATAACAGCATAGTAGCTCACTACTGTTGTCTCAGCTCAGCTTCCAAGAAACACTGGAAAGCGGGCGGTGCTGTGGAGAGAGATCTTCTCAAAACTGTCCTGCTTTACCCAGTGCTGGCAATTAATAACAGCTATCAACATGCATATATTATTCCACTGACTTGAGCAAAGACTAAACACACATACACAAACAGAGCAGAGACGGCAGTCCTCCCACACTGAGGGAGCAAATGGCAAAGTGACACATATGGAAAAGTAATTTAATTAATTTGTAAAGACCGAAATAAACACTGTTTATCCAAGTTTTGGATTATGATATGGATTATAAGAGAGAAATATATAAATGGCTGCTTTAAATGACACAAACTGATGATTTCAGAATAAGCAGAAACAGCATCTAGGGCTTCACTGAATCTGACCATCTGTACAAAGACATTCATATAATCAGTTGTATTTGAAACTTATCTTTTTTTATTTGATTAGTGACCTACAAATAAAGCCAAATTCAAAATATTTGTCTGTGAAATCCTAAATCTAGGTCATTTGTGAGCATTTGCGTGATCCAAAACCCAAAATCACAAGTCATTTGTCATGAAATTGTTGAGTATTGTAACACCCACTCCTTTTTTTTCAAGGTCAGAGAGCCCTTTTAACAACAGAACACCATGGAAGTATGGATATCCCACTGTTTTTCTCATATGACTGAATTGTTTTGACAATTCTGGCAAAGGACGCATGACATGGAGGAGCTCTGAAGTAAATGTGATGCAGCTGCTGGATATGATAAGACTCAGAGAGGGAAAAATAAAGAGGTCAATGGAAAAAGAGAAGTAGCAAAATAGAGAAAACCTGTCTGTCTGTCCGTCTGTCTATCCATCTATCCATTTATCAATCAATCAATCAATCAATCAATCAATCAATCAATCAATCAATCAATCAATCAATCAATCAATCAATCAATCAATCAATCAATCAATCAATCAATCAATCAATCAAATCAATCAAATCAATCAATCAATCCACTCATCTATCTGTCCATCCATCCATTCATCCACCAACCAACCAATTAATCAACTAATAAGCCTATCCATTTATCAATCAATTTTCTATCTATCCACCCATCCATCATCCACCATCCAACCAACCAACCAACCAACCAACCAACCAACCAACCAACCAACCAACCAACCAACATGTCTATCCATTTATCAGTCAATTTTCTATCCATCCATCCATCCATCCATCCATCCATCCATCCATCCATCCATC
>CAIGQW010000302.1:15155276-15167340 GCA_903798125.1 Danio choprae | reverse complement strand
AGATAGATAGATAGATAGATAGATAGATAGATAGATAGATAGATAGAAAGCCTACGCACAAAACAGTTCTTTCTGGTTCTCGAATCTGATTAGCTGAAAGCAATGCAGTATCTTACTAGTATCAGCACTGATCCAGCTTCTTCACCTTTGTGTGTTACTCAGCCCATTTTCTCCCTTATGTTTTTATTAAAAAGTTAGTAAATTAATAAAGCTTTGATCAATGTTTGTGTCTAATTGTGTACTTCTGTTTCATGAGTAGGATATTGTACATATATTGTATTGTTGTTTTCTAAGAACAAAGTGTTGGACTGCTGATAAGCCTGTTGGGTTTTATTCTGGGAGAACAACCGGCTGGATCCCTTTACTTAATACATTCTTGGTGAAAAAAAGAGCATTCATAATATAGTTTAAAAATATATTTCTGATATTAATTGCAAGAAATATAAGCGTCTGTCATTTATTTGGTCTTAAGTATCTTATTCACATAATATTTTTATTCTAAATAAATAAATGATGCAGCATCCCTAATCCTCAAATGTAGTTATCGTAGCTGTTGACTGGTCATAGAAATGAGACACAAATTTGGCAGGGGATTGCAAACAAGCTGCACGTGTGAGCTGAAAGTGTGCAGACTTTCCAGAACTGCAGTTCATCCCAAAAAGCCAGAAACGTCCACAGAATGGAAATGTTTGTCATACATTGTGGAAGAATGGTGAAACCAATCTCTTTCTCGCCCTAACAAAAATATAGATGGTTTAAAGTGTCCTGCATGGTTACTCTCACACAATTAAGACAGTCATCAGAAATATTCTCTATGAATGTGGCTTCAGAAACTGGAACATGTTGTAATGTAAAGTAGCTGGGAAAAGAAAAGGTTTGTTGTAACTCATTCACAGCTGGCAGAAATTCCCAGTGATCAGCTCTCTTGATCCCTCTAGGCGTCTCTAATGCGTGGGCTTCTTGATGGAGGATCCCACTTGCACGTAAAAGCAAGGTTGTGTTTTTCTGAAGAGATCAGACTCACATGTACAGCAAACAATGTGTAGCGTGACTGGAGGTTGGTATGCTGGTGTGGAAAGTGGCTACTCAGGGAATGTGGGAGAGTAGCTAAAGCATTATACTGCATTGGATCACTTAATCTGGTCCACTGTCCACCTGTGTACACAACTAATCTCAGCTGACTCTCTCAAACTGGGGAGAATTTGGGCCAGTGATGCTGCGAAACACTTCTCACACGTCATAAAAGAAATGGGAGTAGAATTTAAAAAGGGAAATATGTACAGAAGTATGAATGTTTTGATACTCAATACTAAAATAAATAAACAAATATAAAAAGAACACATTTTCCAGCAACTACTTCAGCAGTATACTGTACACATCATCAAATAATGAACAAATGATTGAGAAGTGTGTTTATAGGCCCATACACCATACAAGTTTTTGTTGAAGGAAATAAGAGTGCATAAAATCCATTAATTCATTCATTTTCCTTCGGCTTAGTCCCTTTATCAGGGGTTGCCACAGCAGAATGAATCGCCAACTATTCCAGCATATGTTTTACACAGCAGATGCCCTTACAGCCACAAACCAAGTCCTAGGAAACACAGATACACTCTCACATTTACATACACTACAGCTAATTTTGTTTACCCAATTCACTTATACCCCATGTATTTGGACTGTGGTGGAAACCGGAGCACCAGGAGGAAACCCACGCAAACACAGGAAAAAAATGCACACATAAATGCCGACTGGTCCAAAAACTGGTCCAGCCGGGACTCGAACCAGCGACCTTCTCGCTGTGAGGTGACAGTCTAACCACTGAGCCACCGTACCGCCCCTGCATAAAATTACATTCGCACAAAAAAATGACATTTGCTATTTGTCCAAACTATTTATATAAAATAAGCTGAAATAACACAATTCTTGACTTTCGTTTTGGGACAACTTTGTTTTCAATCCAAATTAGCAAAAACTAATAAGTTAACTTAATTCCTTCATGTTGTCCCAACACAATTCAATTTCGATTTGTGTTGTTTCAAATCATTCTGAAAGGAATACATTGGTTTTTACACAAATATTAAGCAGCACAAGCATATTTTAATGGTTTAGCATTTTATGATAGACTCACAAATATTTCTTGAGCATCAAATCACCATTTTAAAACCCATTAACGCTTAAGATTATAATTACATGCAAAATATGTGAAACACAAGATAAACATTCATTCATTTATTTTCTTTATGGCTTAGTCCCTTTATTAATCTGGGGTCGCCACAGGGGAATGAACTGCCAGCTTATCCAGATCACTTGTCACTTTATGTACACTGGAAGCTTCTGTAGCCAAAACAAATTCCTTGTGTGTGTAAGCACACTTGGCAATAAAACCGATTCTGATTCTGATTCTGGTATGTTTTACGCAGCTGATGCCCTTCCAGGTGAAACCCATCACTGGGAAACATCCATACACACTTATTCACAGACATACACTACAGAAAATTTAGCTTACCCAATTCACCTATAGTGCATGTCTTTGGACTTGTGGGGAAAACCGTAGCACCTAGAGGAAACCCACATGAACACGGGGAGAACATGCAAACTCCACAAGGAAATGCCAACTGACCCAGCCGAGGCTCGAACCAGTGACCCTCTTGCTGTAAGCTGACAGCGCTACCCACTGCACCACCATGCCACCCAAGAAAAACATATATAAATATATGATTTCGGTGCATTTTCATTTGAAACAAGTGATCACATGTGAAAATGTTTCAATGTTTCAGCTAGTGTGGTTTTTTTTGTAGTAAGGGAAGAACATTAGAGTACTTTCTGACGGACCATGTGACAATACAATTTTAAAACTGTATTATTCCAAAAAATAAAAATAAAAGGATAATTGTTCCAAAATATAGGTTTTTACTGCATTTCAGATCTGCATTTGGGAGTACAAGAGACTGAAGAAGTAAATAATTTATTTGCCCTAGAGTTGTTCTAATGCTGTACACACTTATTGCTTTTTCAGACATCAAAAAGAGAATTTAAATAGTCCTGCTTATGCTTGTCCATGTAATGTCAATGAATAGTGACCAGCCTTAAGTTTCAAGAAAGACACAAAATCATCACAGAATGGTCCTTTGCGTCATATGTCATATATTCCAAGTGTTCTGGGCTTTTTCTGGATTAGTCCAATTGAACTGCCATCTGCTAATAGAGTTTTCATGAACATGCACTTGTTTACAAAGAGAAACGGACATATTAAGGCTTGCTTTTACCAAACTCTATCATACTGTATACCCCTGAACACTTGACACCCCAAAACACTTGATATATTGATGAATGTGTCATATATGGAATCATTCAGTTTTTGCAACTTTTTTTTATTCTTATAATTACTTTTATTGCATTTTCACAATAATACAGACATAACAATACAACTTCAAAAGACAGAGAAAAAAAGGAAAGAGAGAGAGAGAGAAAGAGCAAAAAACAGATCAGAAAAAGGGCTAAAAACATTGCTTATTTTTCAGATAATAACAGTTACAATATTAATTTTAGTATGATAGGGCAAAGATAGGTTCTGAATAATCCTAATATGGAGTTCAAACTTTAAAAATAAATATCTGTTACCATGTGTAATACATGGGTAGGATGTTCCAGGGGAATTAACTCAAAAATTATCTTGTGCCAACCTTTAAGTGATGGCGATTTATCACCAATACAGTTAAGAAAAATATTTTTTCTGGTGGCAAAGGTTAATATATTATACAATTTCTTATTAGCTGATGAAAAAAAAGCATCCATTAGGTATACCTAAAATCAATGAAACTGGGTCAAAATCCAGCTGCATATTAAAGATCTTTTCCGTTTACTTCAGCATCAAAGACCAATACCTTTGCAGTCTGTTACATGACCACATATAATGCGTTAAAGTACCTACATCAGTTATACATTTTAAACACATACAGGCGAATTTGAAGGTTTAAAAAGATGTCTGTGGTTAGGAGAGATATAGAATCTCTGTATTATTTTATATTGTATTTCTCTTGTACGTATACATTTTTGCATTTTTAAAAAAAATCCAACTTACAAATGGTTAACTCAGTTTAAAATTGTAAGTTAGGTGAACACATCTTTGAGCTCAGTGTTGAGTTTACTCATAAAAACTATTTAACTGCATGTTTAGAACTGTTTGTTCAATGAAAGTAAAGGATTCACTTGAGGAGACTTAAAATTTAGATTTCTTCCTTTGAGGGTTTGGTCACAATTCGCTGACACAATATGGATGAGTGCATTTTATTTCATTTCTCAAAAAAAAAAAGAATGAAGGATATAAAGCATTGGAACAACACCAGTGTGAGTAAATAATTTTTCATTATTCATTAATTCATTATTGATCAAACAAATCTTTTAAACGTACATTCAGGCAGCTGGATTGCAGCGATGGAATAAACGTTGAACAGAACAACAAAATTGAACAGATGCAAAGGGACATGCAGCAGAACATCACAGACGGTATGTGCTCATCCAGCTTCATGGATGGAATGTGCTTACCCAACATCCTCAGCTTAAGTCAGATCCTCCCTTAACTTATTTCACGTTTCCGTACCTAATCTGCAAACCTGGGGGATTTAGATCAAGATACTCGGAGAGATAAATGGGGCACACGAGACCTACAACTTAGGCCCACCTTGGAAAACCTCACACAACTGTGGTTTGGATTATCCCGAATAAAGCGGTGAACTTTTATCCTTCGAAAAAATACATCACATCTTGCATAACGTTGAGAGAGAGACCTTATATAATGGGAGGGTGGGAGCGCCAAACTGCAGAGAAAAATTGATTTGGAAACTGGATTTGTTAACACAAGCTGAATCCGTTCATTTGCTTTCACTCCCTTCAAGTATATGTCACACATCAAAGTTGAGGTTAAACTTGGATACTCAGAATCATCTACTTCTTCCTGACTCCATTAAGCTCCTGTTCAAAGCGGCCTGAATAAACTAATATATGGTTGAAGACAGCAGTATTAAAAAAACAACAACTCCATGGGCCCCATTTCCCCTCAAAACAGTGATTTCCCAGCAAACAAAACTCATGCAATCAGCTCCATTAACTATAATTATATTTAAGATGCCGGATCAGTCAGTATTTCCTTAGCATTGTTTCTGAAAGTGACTTCATCATGGTTGCCATGGGTGTGAGGTTAACCAAAGAGCAAAGTGAGTCAGAAGCAAAGCGTCTTAGTTTGGATTTACAGCGAACCCAGAGCGCAGTCCAGCCTCACAATAAAAAAAAACATAAACAACCCACAAACAGCTTAAGTGGTTTGTAATTCCAATTTTAGTGTTGTAGCCCAAGGGTCAGCAGCAGCAGTATGGAGTTGTGTGCAGCTTGTTACAGACCACTGAGGTCAGAAAATTCGGAGCGGTCTCTCTGGAGCATGAACGTCATTGCATTGTTTTTAAAATAGTTGAGACATTCGGCACAAAACAAGGTTTAAAGGGTGGAGTGAAAGACTGGTTGTGAATACTACTATTCAAAAACATAGTAAAAAGTAATATTGAGGAATATTAAAATAAAATAAAATGCCTTCTATATGACGGTTTTTAAAAAGCTATCTTCAAAGTCCTTAAAGCTACATGACCCTATAGAATGTATTCTAATGTGCTGCTTTGATGCTCAATATGTTGCTTTATGATTTTATTTTAGATTTTTTCCTAATTCTTTGATGAACAGAAAGTTCAAAAGAAAAATCATTTATCTGAAATAAGCTACAATTAAAACATCTGAAAAGTCTTTACTGTCAATTTTGATTAATTTAATGCATTTATGATGAATCAAGTATGAATTTCTCCCTAAAAGACTAGCCTTTTTGTCATATATTAAAGTTTTTTTTTTAAACTAAATATGATATTGAGCAGCCCCGGCTGGGTCAGTTGGCGTTTCTGTGTGGAGTTTGCATGTTCTCCCAATGTTTGCGTGGGTTTCCTCCGGGTGCTCCGGTTTCCCCCACAATTCCAAAGACATGCGGTACAGGTGAATTGGATAAGCTAAATTGTTCGTAGTGTATGTGTGTGAATGAGTGTGTATGGATGTTTCCCAGTGATGGGTTGCAGCTGGATAAGTTGGCGGTTCATTCCGCTGTGGCGACCCCAGATTAATAAAGGGACTAAGCCGAAAAGAAAATGAATGAATGAATGAATGAATGATATTGAGCATTTGCTCATTTTCCAGTAAATACTGCAATATGAATTCTTAAGATATGTTTTAAAAAAATTACCCGTATAATTAAAATGTTTAATTATTTTACACACATAAAAAATAAAGCATGTAGAGTTTTACACACAGTATATAGTTATAATAGCCCTTATCCAAGAGATTATTGGGATCGTATCCTACTTTGTAAAATCACACCCACCTTATCCAATAATAAGGATATCACCAAACCTGATTTATAATTAATTTAACATACAATGTTCATTTAAACATTTTTTGGAGATCAAATAAGTTCACTTTTAAGTATGCAAACCACTCATAGGTGAGTGCAAATAAAATCCAGTCACTTTTACTTAGTCCCCGGTTTTTCAGGGGTCACCACAGCACCTAGAGGAAACCCATGCCAACATGGGGGGAACGTGCAAACTTCACACAGAAATGCCCCCTGGTCCAAGATGGAACTCCAACCAACAAACCACTGACCAAATCAAAGAACTAAAATGCTTAATTGTATAAGTATGGTTCAATGCCATTTTGGTACATCAGTGTGCTTCCTCTGATTTTAGGGTTAACCTAGAAATTTACTTGATTTAAGTCACAAGCTGAAACTATGCTGGGTGAAAACAAACATCATTGGTTTTTGCATGTCAAGCACTCACATTTGAGTGCCCATTTTTCATATTTAAAGTGCGTGACATGGAAGATAAAAATTACCAATACTTATTAAGTTTAATTTAAATTGTGTATAGTAAAAAGTATATTTTAAGCACAAATACTATGAAATAATACTTCAGTACATTGGCCTATTTTGACCACATCCAGAGGTAAAGTAGTCTCATGGTGTACTGTAGACATTCATGTGATCAAATCCCACAAAGCAATTTTGTGTTTAAAAGATGTCTAATAGACCTCTAAACATAGTCGTCTTGGCTAAAACAAGGGTAAATTTGGGCTGTCAGTAAAAATCGAATAGACGTCTAACAATAACCCAAAATAGACTATTCAATTTTCACGGTCATTCCAAATTTAACCTTGTTTTAGCCAAGACATCCGTTTAGATGTCTATGAGATGTCTATTAGACTTCTTTTAAACACAAAACAATTTTTGCTGGGATGTGTTCAAACAGCCACAAAAAAGAAACAACAAAACAACAACAAAAACAACAACATAAGCTTAAATGCGATATAGCAGAAAATTTTAATGCACATTTTTTAAATACAAATGTAGCCACTTTATCTGATATTCCTGTAGACAGTAAGGATGAAATGGCCTCGGTTTGTATTAAAAAATGGTTTCAATTTTTCATCTTTTTCTACATCTCAGGTGTATAAAGCTGTGATAAGTCTAGATTGTAAAACATTTGCTGGCCTGGATCAAATAGAACCTTTTTTTTTTTTTTTAAATATCTGCAGACTTAATAGCAAGACCCATTGCTTTAATTTTTAATTTGAGTTTAACGAGTGGTCTGTTACCTGGGAAATCAGCAAATATACGGCCATTGCTAAAGAGTGGAGATCCAACTGTGTTAGATATATATCGTCCTATTTCAAGGTTGTCTGTTATAGCTAAAGTTTTTGAGTCTATGGTAAATGAACAGTTACAGTGCTATTTGTCAGCAAATAATATTTTATGTCAAACTCAGTCAGGTTTTAGACAGGGGCACAGCACTATAACTGCTGCAGTGTCAGTTACTAATGATATAATCACTGCACTGGATGATAAAAAATCATGTGCTGCACTTTTTATAGATTTATCAAAAGCATTTGATTCTGTGAATCATGATATTTTGTTGCAAAGACTAAGATGTATAGGGATTAGTACAAAAGTGTTGAAATGGTTCCATAATTATTTGACTGGAAGAAAGGATAATTATTTGACTTCTATAGAAAATCATATCTCTGCTCATTTAACAGTAAAGATAGGTGTTCCTCAAGGCTCAATTTTGGGGCCAATTTTATTCTCCATTTATATAAATGAACTTGGTATGCTGTTGAGTCAGCAAATGTACACTTTTATGCAGACGACACAATTATTTACACTATGGCTTCATCTATAAAAGTGGCAATGGACTTTTTACAAAATGCTTTTAATTCATGCCGAATGCCTCTCGATTGCTTAAAATTAGTATTGAATGCAAAAAAAACTAAATACATGATCTTTACCCGATCCAGATTATCAATACACAATTTTAATATTAAAACTTTAAATGGTGCAGAGATTGAACAAGTTGCATCTTATAAATATTTAGGCATCTGGCTTGATGATAAGTTGACTTATAGTTGTCATATCGATAGCCTTTTTAAAAAACTCAAACCAACATTAGGTTTTTATTTTCGTTTAAAAAAATGTTTCCCCTTCGCAGCTCGAAAACGTTTCGTTGAGAGTACATTTCTATCAGTATTGGATTACAGTGATATACTTTATATGCACGCACCTCTGAATGTTTTAAAAAAAAAAAGGTTATTGTTTATCATAGTGCCTTAAGATTTGTCACTGGTTCAAGTGCACACACACATCACTGTAATTTATATAACATGACAGAATGGTCCTCATTACAGTTAAGGAGAAAACAACATATTTTAGTTTTTATTTTTAAAGCTTTAGTTGGTAAATTACCACAGTATATATCTAATTTGTTGGAGTAGTGTTCAAATACTTACAATACCAGATCAGCAGATACTTAAGATGCCATTTTTTCCACACAGAGTTAGGTCGATCTGCATTCTCTAAGTATGCTCCAAATGTATGGAATGAGCTTCAACATATAATATATATGAAATCTGTACCATCTATTGCTATATTTAAAAATATTTTAAAGACAGTGCACATGTTTTGACAATTGATTATGGTTTATTCTATTTTTGTGTGTGTCTATGTGTGTGACATGTATTTTTATTTTTTTTAACTTTGTCCTATGCTGCCTGTCTTGACTAGGACTCCCTGATAGAAGAGATATTGTATTTCAATGGGACATTCCTAGTAAAAAAAAAACAAAAAAACTATTAAATTAAATAAAACATATGGCTTATGACCACAAATATAGTTGTCGTCCACATCTTTTAAATATTTTTTTTGCTTTCCTGCCTGCTTGTAAGCTGAAGAACCTGGGTTTGTTAATTCAAGTCAGCTGACCATTTGTGAATGGATTGAAGAAAACATATGTTAATACCAGGTAGAAACAGCGCCTTAATCTCCTACCTGATTCTGGGAGAGGTGGTGGACAGCTCGACAGTGGGCATCGGGGATCTGTGTGACCAAACTGCCTCGGTTCAAGTCAAACACCTGGATGGTGCGGTCTGCCCCAGCAGCCAAGACAATATCTGACACATTGGAGTTAAAGAGATACTCTGAACTCACACTTACAGACTGAATCCTGTCATCTTGAATAAAATCCAACATTATTATATAACAGAACAGTTCATGACTTTTACAGCACTACTAAAAAGGCATGAGATTACCCTAGACATTATACATTATACTCTTTATTTTATAATTAAAAGCAGAAAAACTATATCAAATTTACACAGGAAAATTGTATAATTACACAGATTTTTTCCACTGCACGTGTTTTCAAATGAGGCCCACCACATTACCTTATGTAACGATATGGCTGAACTAAATGAGTTTAACAAACTGCAGGGTTTAGAACATTTACTGCTTAATAAATTAAACTGAAGACATTAAAAAGGATGAAGACATGGTGTAAATTATTAATATCTGTACAATTTCCAGCCTCCTCACACTTGACTGAATAAATGTTTCTCTACAACTTAAAAACCCTTTCGATGTCAAATGTTATGATTAAGGGACAGTCTGTAACTTTTGGCGCTGTAATATATTAATAAATAAAAACTGTAGACCTCTTGTGGGTTAACATTGTAGCAGGAGCTGTTACTTTTAGTTTTTGGATATGACAGATTGAAAATAGTCTAAATATCATCTTATTATATTTTTCCTGAAGCATTTCAAGATAAGACAACAATACAGTTGGAAGATGGATTCTTGATGTACTCGCTCATTAATTTTAAACCAAAAAAGGTACATAATTCATCCTTAAATACTTCCAATTCAGTTTGTATACAAATGTTCAAGTATACATGATAGATTTATGTTATACTGTAGGTATTCAAAATAAAGTACAAAGTACAAAAGTACAAATTATTCAGAATTATTTAGTCAATGAGTTATATTTGGTCAAATAAATAGTAAACTGTAGGGCTGGGCGATAAAATGGTATTGGTATTTATTGACAGTACACCATTGTCGGGTCACCAGAGTGGCTTATTGGTTTCTTTTTTTGTGCATCCCAGCCACTAGCACCCCATCTGAAAGAATTTTTTCTGGCAGCATTAAAAGCAGAGAGAGTTAACCAACTTTCTTGCTCACAATTTGTAATGTTGCAATATGTATTTGAATAATGATGGTTGGTTCCTTTAATTAGAATCTTAGATTTGGTTATCATAATTTGCTTTGTTAACAGAGTTTGAGGTTTACTGTATTATTATTGACATCTTACAGATGTTGATCTACCTTAAAGTTTGCCTGCCATTGCACACTCTTTGTAACATTTTATTTATCAAGTTTAGGAGTCTCTGTTTTTGACTATTAAACCTATTTTGCTTAGTAAAGTTGGTAAACTAAAATAAAGTGTTTAAATAAAAAGAAATTACTAATTTTATTTCTAAATTAATTTAAAAAAATATTCAATAATTATTGATATCGCATGATATGAAACATTATATTGTGATAATTTTTTGCTGTATCGCCCAGGCCTAGTAAACAGTGTCCTTCAGGAATATCCCTGCCAAAATGCCCATTCAGATTATTTGTAGGATACAAGAATAGAAGTCATTGACAGCTGATACTGAAGTGATGTCTGTTCCTGACTTCATGCTGAATTTATCAGCCAGTTTGAACTTGCTTCTTTGCTTATACCTGTTATTTACAAGAAGAAAAAATAGAATGAAATGAAACAAAGATTTAAATCAATATCAGAACTCTTCATGTGAATAATAACAAAGCATTGCAATTGAAACAGTGTGGACATATACTGTAAAAATATATATCCAGTCAAACATTTGGAATCAGTCCATTTTTAAATACACACAAAAATTTTGTTCAAACTACTTATTTAAAATGAGCTGAATCAACACAATTCCTATGTTTTTTTTGGGACAACTTAATTATTTTATGTTCAATCCATTTATATTTGTAAAAACAATTAAGCTACTTAATCGATTTGTGTTGGGACAACATGTAGCCAAAACAAATTCCTTGTGTGTGGAAGCACACTTGGCAATAAAACCGATTCTGATTCTGATGTAGGAATTGTGTGGAACCCAACATTTTTTTTACAGTGTAATACGAATTCTTATATTTAGCAATTTTCCATTAAGTTAATCAAATGTAACAGTGAAAAAAATATGTATTACAAAAAATATTGGTTTATGTTTTTTTTTTTTTTTAACTTTATTTGCCAAAAAAAAAAAAGTTCCACAAAAATATAAAGCAGTTTTTTCTTAACATTAATAATAATAAGAAAAGTGAAATTCTAATCGGGGCCTCACGGTGGCGTAGTGGATAGCACGTTCGCCTCACAGCAAGAAGGTCGCTGGTTCGAGCCTCGGTTGGGTCAGTTGGCGTTTCTGTGTGGAGTTTGCATGTTCTCCCTGTGTTGGCGTGGGTTTCCTCCGGGTGCTCCGGTTTCCCCCACAGTCCAAAGACATGCGGTATAGGTGAATTGGGTAAGCTAAATTGTCCGTAGTGTATGAGTGTGAATGGGTGTGTATGGATGTTTCCCAGAGATGGGTTACAGCTGGAAGGGCATCCGCTGCGTAAAACATATGCTGG
>CAIGQW010000302.1:15140395-15154876 GCA_903798125.1 Danio choprae | reverse complement strand
CATATGTAAAAATTATTTCACATTATTTGTAAAGTCAATTTCTGTGGAGGGCCTCACAGTGGCGCAGTGGGTAGCACGTTCGCCTCACAGCAAGAAGGTCGCTGGTCGCTGGTTCGAGCCTCGCCAGTTGGCGTTTCTGTGTGGAGTTTGCATGTTCTCCCTGTGTTGGCGTGGGTTTCCTCCGGGTGCTCCGGTTTCCCCCACAAGTCCAAAGACATGCGGTATAGGTGAATTGGGTAAGCTAAATTGTCCGTAGTGTAGGAGTGTGAATGGGTGTGTATGGATGTTTCCCAGAGATGGGTTGCAGCTGGAAGGGCATCCGCTGCACAGTGGCGCAGTGGGTAGCACGTTCGCCTCACAGCAAGAAGGTCGCTGATCGCTGGTTCGAGCCTCGGCTGGGTCAGTTGGCGTTTCTGTGTGGAGTTTGCATGTTCTCCCTGTGTTGGCGTGGGTTTCCTCCGGGTGCTCTGGTTTCCCCCACAAGTCCAAAGACATGCGGTATAGGTGAATTGGGTAAGCTAAATTGTCCGTAGTGTATGAGTGTGAATGGGTGTGTATGGATGTTTCCCAGAGATGGGTTGCAGCTGGAAGGGCATCCGCTGCGTAAAACATATGCTGGATAAGTTGGCGGTTAATAAAGGGACTAAGCTAATAAAGGGACTAAGCCGAAATGAAAATGAATGAATGAATATTATTATTATTTTTTTTTATCTAAACTTGTATTATACGTTCTATTTATGTGAGACTCTTATTTTGAAAATGGGAAAAGCAGTAGCCAAGCATGTCCATGGAGTGACTCTCTGCAATCACAGCTCTGAATGTGGTCTGTTCAAATGAATCTTTTGGTAGTTTAACATGTATATTGTGAAATTTGCAACATTAGTTTGTAGTGAGGCAACAAATACATGTATGTTTGTAATGAGGTAAGAAACACATGTAAACTGCTTAATATAAGTGTTTAATGTATGTTTATGCATTGTGTTATCACTCTTCATGTGACTTTTGTGGAGTGAAAGGTGCCAATAAATTTCATAAGACTCATAGGTTTATGCAGAGGTTGATATTAGGTCAGAATCAGAATCAGAAAAAGCTTTTATTGCCAGGTATGTTCACACATGCGAGGAATTTGTTTTCATGACAGAGCTTCTACAGTGCAACAGAATTACAGAGACAGGACAAAAACAGATAATAAATATATTTATATATATATATATATAAATAAGTAAATAGTGAATGCAAATATACAAATTGACAAGTGTATGTACAGGTATATTACTATATACAACGTTATATGTGCAGCTGTTATGTGCAAACTGGCATGTAAAGTATGTTGTTAAAAGTGTATAGCAAGTAGTGATGTTTGTTTCACAATTACTATCATCAAATGTTCATGAGATTGATTGCCTGAGGGAAGAAGCTGTTTCTGTGTTGGGCTGTTCAGGTGCACAGTGCTCTGTAGCATCGAGCAGAAGGTAGAAGATCAAAGAGGCAGTGTGCTGGGTGTGAGGGGTCCAGAGTGATTTTGGCAGCCCTTCTGCTCGCTCTGGATAAGTACAGTTCTTGGAGAGTAGGGAGGGTTGTACCAGTGATTTGCTAAGCAGTCCGAACTATTCGTCGTAGTCTTTGGAGGTCGGATTTGGTAGCTGAGCTAAACCAGACAGTTATTGAAGTGCAGAGGACTGATTCAATGATAGAAGTGTAGGAAGTTCCTGCATGTGTTTTCATATAAAAACACAAAATGCATCTCTGTCAAGTATAACTATAATTTAGCCTATAAAATCAAGTGTTTTAAATTGTTCTCTAATTTTGATATCCACTGTACATCTACACTCAATGAATTGCTATTTCCCAAAATGCAATGTGATTTCAGCAATACAGATTAATAGTAGCAACCTCAGTTGTCATCTTAAGGAACACTGGAACACTGGGCCGGGAGTTTGCATGTTCTCCCTGTGTTCGTGTGAGTTTGCTCCAGGTGCTCTGGCTTCTCCCACAGTCCAAAGACATGTGGTATAGGAGAATAGAATAAACTAAACTGACTGTAGTAAATGAATGTGTGTGTGAATGAGAGTGTATGGGTGCTTCCCAGTGCTGGGTTGCGGCTGGAAGGGCATCCACTGCATAAAACATTTGCCAAAGTAATTGATGGTTCATTCTGCTGTGACAACACCTGATAAATCAGGGACTAAGCCGAAGGATAGTGTTCAAACACTGAATAACATCTGAATTCTCATCCATTTTCATTCACTCAATGCTGACGGTATAGTGCACTCGGTTGGCGTGCATTTCAAAATGTTCATGACTACGTATTCTGTTATAATCACTACCACACGGGCCGCTGTTTTGGAAATTATTATAAACTGTCTGTTTTGATTATGCTACTTTTGAATGCTTTTTATGCTACCGGCCAAACCTTGACCCCTTGTCTGCAATGTGCTGGAAACATTGGTCTGCGTTCGCAAAGATACTTGAGCACATTTCTGGTCAAAATATCCTAAATGTATTTATGCTCTGCTTTCAACACAAAGTAACGGTGTTTATTATTGCAGACTCAGGATTTTCTCTTTCATATAAATAACACAGACACTGATGCATTGGGTCATATTTGGCTCCAAATACACACACAGATGCACAGGTCTAGAAGGCAGGGTGGGAAGACACCAGAGAGAAACTGTCAGCCAGAATGTGACCGAAGAAAACTGATTTGAATGAACTTTAGTTGTGTTGGGGGTTCTGGGAAAGGGGGAAATTACGGTTTAGAGAGGTCTGCAAGTGTTTAGAGCACTGATGTGCTGACCGGGGGCCTGCACAGATGCCTTTGACGTTCCAAGAGAGAAAGAAAGCCAAAAGAAACACTTCCCACAGGAGTATGCATTCAAATGCAAATTAATTTCTTGAATCTTACAACTTTTCTTTACATGCTTCGCTCTTTCGTCCACTCTGAAGTGAATTTGATGATAATTACAAGTACTGCAAAAGCTCAGAACTAACATCACTTTTTAAATTGTTCACATCAGTGCAAGGACTGTATTTGGTTGAATTGTTGATACGTTACCATGGTCAAGACAGGTTCAGAAGCACTTGTGGTCCAGATGCAAAGGGTGGGGTCCTCGGAGGTACTCAAAAACCACTGCTTATTGTGACTCCAGCATACAGTGTTCACAGCCTTACTGTGCCCTGCAGAAAACAACAGAGCCAGCTGAGGATCAAAATATTGTGCCATATCCTGACTGAGTTCTCTAATTCTAATTTCCATATTATATAATGCCATTCATTCCATACACAGATTTTTTTATATGATATTATAAAGAACACAGAAGTCAAATCTGAAAAAATGTGGTATTCTGTGTTGGCCAGAATTTCGACTTCAAAGTATTTGTCAGGACACTGGCTTGATCTCTCTCTCTCTCTCTCTCTCTCTCTCTCTCAGCGTTTATTCAGCTGATCGATATTGCCTCTCGCCGAGTGAGCACATCATTATCACTTAAGTCACGAGTCTTGGCTGTTTTGAACAGTAAATAAAATCATTTGTTTTGATCTTTCTCTCTGGGTGTGACAGTATTCTTGTCTAAATCTTGCCATATAGTCATATGACGAATATCTGTTATTGAACTGCATGACATGAAATACTGAATGACCTGGACTGAACATACAAAAATATTTAGGTTTATTAAATAAAAAAATCAGACCACTTTTATTGGCTCTATTAGTAATGTATGGGTTTCAGTAAAATATTAATATCAAAAAGGTCTAATAAAATTTCTTCCAAATTTCAAATAAAAATAATTTGGAAAAAATTTATTTCAGTAAATAACAATTGCTGAGAATAGCATGTTTAAGTTGTTTAAAATCAGGGTTATTACTACCAGTGTTGGGGGTAACGCATTACAAGTAATGTGAGTTATGTAATAATGTTACTTTTCCAAGTAACAAGTAAAGTAACCCATTACTTTTAAAAAATAAGCAATAAAATTTGAGTTATTTTATTGAAAATGTATTGCGAGTTACTTTTTAGTTTAGTTTAGTTTAGATTAGTTTTTTTTTTTTTTTAATAAATGGCTGAATTGAAATTAAAGTAGTCACAGTGAATCACGCAGTCAATGAGAGAATGTGTTCGAATAAACGCATCGCATAAAAGGAAAAAGGGGATTGTCTTAATGGACAGGGATTTTACTGTTTAAGACAAACAGTACAAAAGTAGCAAACACATTGCTTTAAACTAAATAAGATAAAAACTAACGCAAAAATAAAAAAGTAATGCAAAAGTAACTCAAAAGTAACATAACCCATCACTTACCATAAAAAGTAACTAAGTAGACAACTAGTTCCTTTTTTAGGGGAGTAACTCAATCTTGTAATTCATTACTTTCAAAAGTAACTTTCCCCAACACTGATTACTACGAATATTGATGTGTTAACTGTTCTTAGGTATTTTTAATTTTTTTTTTACATTTTGTGTTTTTTAAAACGTGAATGTGTTTTCTTTTATACAAAAACAAAATGCTCTAAATGGCAACTTTAAATAAAACCAAAATTATGCTTTACTCAAAAACACATAATTATAATTTGTAAATCCAGAGAATCTCTCTGTCTCTCTCTATATGAAAAATCTCTAAAACTCAACTGTCAGTTTTAGCTGTCAATGTCAAGCACTGTCAGAATGGTATGTGGAAATTCTAATTCCAATTCCTTTGTGCCACTCTTTCAGGAAATGAAAATAAGAGCAGGAATTTGAGTAAAATAAACAGTACAGATTTGAAGCTCTCCCCCTACCTGTGTAGACATCTGGGTTGCCGGTGAGTGAAGAGTTATACAACAAAACAGATCCATCTCCAAGACCACACACAATCTGCTTTCCATCTCCTAGACACAAAAATAGAAAGTTACCAGACAAAATGAAGGCATAATTACTTCAAAAATGACGATCCCGAGGCCAGGGTCTAAAATAACAACTACAGCACTCTTAAAAACAGGCATACAACTTTATTGTGTTTAACTCCAGGAGTCTGCATGCTGCTGGTGCTGCAGTATATTTCATCTTTATGTGAGACCACAGGAGAACCAAATAATTAACAGGCAAAGGATCATTAGTCGCTGCTATTAGGTTTTGTTAATCGTGCATAAAGTTGGAAAATAAACTATGTTATGTATTGTTAAACTAATGAAATTACAGCTGGATATTAGGGTGTTAAAGAGCTGTACTTTAGGTAGAAATAAAAATATATGACTGTATAAAAAAAGCAAAGAAATAAAGTATTTATACAAAAAACCTTTTGGTATGATTCTTTTGGTTTGGAATGCATGCGTGCAAAATAAATACTATCTTGTTTCAGCCACAAAACTTAATAGTTTTATATATCTACATTTGAAAAATCCATATTAATTCTTATTTTACAAGATCAATCTTATGCTGTTTCAGTGAATAAAACAATAAATCAGCACTAGACATTATATCGCCCATCTATTAATCAAAAGAAGCATTGTGTTATGTTATTTTTTTGATATCTCATCAATCTTGGGAAATTCGATATCGTATTATCAGGAGATTCAAACAAGAAATGCTGTTTTGATGCTATACAATAACTTCAATACCAAGGTATGTACCAAACCATCATTTTTTGTGTTCCTATACAATCCCAGTATTTACATTTATATTTTTAATGCATGTTTAATAAAGTTTACTTATTTCTGGTTGCCCATACCTGATGCATTGTACTAAACAAAAAAACAAACAAACATATTCTTAAATCTTAATGTGATCATACTAATACTAACCCGAGTACTGCAGAGCGTTCATTGTGGTTGGAATTGTAGAAACCATCAAATGGGCAAAAGACACACTTGGTGCTTCAGAGAGTGATGGATACTCACTTAATAGGCCATTCCTGTTGAAGAAAAAAAAAAAAAGCTCATGGATTTATTTATTTGAAAACTCTACAATGGATTTGTTGAGTACTACTGAATTCTTGAGACTGATTTGTCAGAATACTTACATAGTTGTGCCAGTTTTTGTGACGGAGCTGCTTTTCTTCTTTATGTTGGTCTTTGGTCTAAACATAGTCCTACTATAAAATAGTTACATGTTAAAGTTTATACTTTAATTGCTGAAAAATATACAAGAGTACAATATATATGTTATGGGTTTTGAGTTAAGAGCATATTTACTAAGACAGACCACATAAACTTTAAAGACATCATGATGATACATCCCCAAGGTCCCTTTGTACTTTAAATAGACTGTAAAAATGTCTACAAAAAATGCTACAGTAAAAATCCGTAACCTGGTTAACAGTTAGTTTCCTTTATATATACATGAATGGCTGTAAATTAACTTTTCCCTCAATGAGACTTCACTTTTTATGCTTTTTTGTTGACTTTACTATGGTTCCTTTTAGTTTTTTTCTCATAAGTTATGCACATTAGAGTTTTATGTTAGATCTAATGTTCATAAATAATGTTTATTGGATTACTTAAATTTTTATGTGTTTTACCATGATGGTGTTTCACCTTCTATATATTAGTATGCTTCTCTGCTTGTGCGAAAAGTTGTTGTGATCATTGGTTCATCATATGCCTTTCTCATCGAAATGATTATGATTGTGTTTTTGTCTGTGTAACAAATTTATGTTGTGTTGGTACTGTAGAATTGGTGTATGACTAAAACACAGCACAAACACACTTTATTGATCATGTATTATACACATACGTAGACATCAGCATTTTAAAATGACACTATTTATTGTATAACTGCAGGTTAACTTGGTTTATATACTGTCCAACCTATATGCAACTCCTTAACGTTTCTGATTTTCACTGTAATGCTGTAATAATGTGCACCTTTTTGTAAAGCTGCTTTAGAATGATAATTATTGTGAAAAGCACTATACAAATAAACTTGAATGGAATTGAATTTACGTTCCTACCATATTTTTAATGGAAAATGTCAGCAACCACATCTGCCTTTTTTTAGCATAATTTAAATGATTTGTTTTATAATAACAATTAGAATTATAATAATTATTTTTTAAAGTGTACATCATTTTAAAGCAGAAACGTCTATGGCACAAAGCCTTTCAGAGATGTGAGTCTGAGCAGGCCTGTAGGTTGCATGGAAACAGAATTAAACAGTGTTTAAATCAATATAATGTTAGTGACCTCAGCTTAAACCCCAAAATTACAGCATGGAACATATTACATGTAAGTGCAATCAGTGTAATTGGTTTTAAGTCACATTTTAAAGCTACCAAAACAGAGCCTGTGTAATATTTTCAACTGAATGAGCTTAGCAATGTATATTAATTTTGTTCCAAATATTACATTTGACATATGTAGCACTGTATAAATATGTATAAAGCTGTCATTACACACTTTGGTGGGAATGGCAGGTAATTTCTACAAATTTCAAAGCCTAAAACCATGTTAACAATCTAGATGTAAACCTGAGACTTGAGGTTTGTTAGACTGTTGACACTAAAATGCATTTCTATGTGTGAGCTACTGACTTACTGAGGAGCTGTACTGTATCCTGATGACTTCACTTGTGTGTGAAACACTAAAGCCTGATCTTTCACACTCTTCTGACAGTTTACACCTAGAAGACAAAAAGAGAACAGGTCAGTCCCATAATTAAGCTCTGGTTCTATGCATTCATCACAATTGTGTAAGGCTTAAACTATAATATGAAATAAGTATAATAAATTTCTTCACTTTACAAGCTTGTTCTGCTCACTTTTCTTGCTCATTATTTGGAAGGAATCCCATTATAAGCTTGATACTGTAGAGTGCTGGGTAAGTTATTTAAAATTTTAATAATTAAATTTTAATAATTCCATAATTAAAAATGTGTTTAAATTACTTACTTAACGTAATCAATATACGTAATTTATTTACTTGACTAAATTCTACTTCAAAAATGATATATTTCAAAGCATACAGAATACAAATTAAACTCTTTTAATTCTTTACATTTGACATTGTCACAAGTCTGTTGTGTCTGTGGTGTGTCATGTGATGTCCCATGTGCTGTGTTCCATGTGCTAGTGTCTATGTCATATGACTCCTTTGTTCTGTTTTCCCACCTGATGTCTCACCCGTTTGTAATCTGTTCAAAATTGTCCGGTGTATTTATACCCCTGTATTGGTTTAGTTCTTTGTCTGGTTCTGTATTGTCACCACTTCCTGTCCTGCTTGCGTTTGATGGTCCAGTTACAGTTCCTGTTCTGTGTGTTATTATGTAAATAAATGTGTTGTTTTTTTTTGATAAATCTTGCAATCCGTGCATTTGTGAGTGAGCCCACCGTGACAGACAGGGCCCTTAGATTTATTAAAAGAAATGTGTTTCAAAGCACAAAATGCTTAAAAGTTATAAAGACACCATATTTCATACATACAATATTGATATTAACATCCTACTAAATATCAAAAAAAAAAAAAATATATATATATATATATTTTTTTTTTTATATATATATATTTTTTTTTAATATAGCATATATATGTGTGCTGTATATAGGCACTGGTGGGAGGCGTGCATTGCTTTAGTGTCCCATCAGTGAGAATATACAGCCACATCGCACTGCTACAAGTGTGATATTGCATTTATACAACAGTTCGACGACATAATTGTGTATATAAAATAAAAATCAAACACAGAGAGTCTAAAAACCCTTTTGTATGAGGAACTACTTCCTTCCGCCATTCCTTCACATCTGCAGCTGACGTCAGAACAGCAGAAACCATAGCAACTTCACCAACGTCTCTTTAGAGCTAGTATTTGAATGATAATGATAATGATGATTTGAATGATCCTGCATAATGTGTAAAGTGATGACAAAACAGGTGATTTTGCTGACATTTTAAGATTATAAGGTTCAACTACATGAAATGCCATCAGTCTAGAGACATTGTTTCAGTATTTCTCTGTTGCAATCATTATATAAAATAAATAATAATGTGATCACAATAAAAAACGCTAAACACATGCGGGCATTTCTTCGTTATTTTTTTTACTAAACTAGTCTTTAGTAACGAAAACAGGTGACTTGTTAGAAACAAAAAGTAACTCAGGGTTATACAAAGAGTGGCCAACACAAAATACATACATTCCTGATATGTGAGTCCCATCTCACATTCAATACACTACAATTACTATGGTATAAATACAGCACAACAACATACAAAAGAGAGAATGACTTAGAATGTCACTAACCAGTTTTATAATTATTTGATCAGCTGTAGTTTGAAATTGTGTTTTGAGTTTTTCTCCTCTAAGGCCTTACTATGCGGTCTCTGTCGCCATCTTGTGGATGAACAACATCAACTATCTTTGCTATGCTCAGTATGACAGGCTGATGGATGCCGACGCGCTGTATCTCCGAAATTATAAATATTTAAAATAGCCACTATTCTTATAAATAAACTGCACAGTTGCAATCTAAACAACTACATTCTCACCTAAAAAGCCTCAAAAGTACATTATGTTGTCCAACAGCTGCAATATTTGTCAAACTGTTTATTGATCTGCTGTCAATCTATGTGGGAGGAGTAATATAAATGGGTGAGAGGTAATACAGAGGCTGTACGAGTGCTGTTATTGCAGAATATTGCACAGCTATCAGCCAATCAGATTCTAGAACCAGACAGAACTGTTGTATAAATACACACGCACACGCACACGCACACACACACAATTACTCTGCTTCTCTAAACTGATTTATATAGAACTGTTGAATTTATGCATAGTATTTTAGGCAAGTGTATTTTAAGTGATGAAAAGTAATCACTTACTTTACTTTTTCATTGACAAAGTAATTTAATTACAGTAACTAGTTACTTGGTAACTAATTACACCCAACACTGCTGCAGAGTCAAGTGGTTATTACTCCAAAATAGGTTTAGGGTTATTTTTTTTATATTGAACAGCTTACTTTACATTACTTTAGTTTTATCAACCACAAAATGTTTAATAATGTGGAACTTATTTAAACAAAAAATCCCATTGCAGTAAAAAGATGTTAAATGATACAATATGATCACAACATAAAAAACTGACATTTCTCCTGTCCTACAGTGAGTTAATTCTTTCCAGCTCTGTTAAAAAGGAATGCACAGCGGTTCCCCTGTCAAACACAGACTAAATGTATATTCTGAAAAACGGGCTAAAGAAATGCAACTACTAAAGGAGAGGGTGTCCAGTCTTGCTCCTGTAATGAAGTGAGCACCAACCTGCTCCAACACACTTTCCAGTTTAAAAAAACTGAATAAGCTGGTTTTCATTTGGGATTTGAGCCAAATTGTACTATCCTGTCCTTAAGGCTTTACATAGCCAAAGATTAAAATCAGTAAAGTGTGCTATTATTTGTGTTTTTGAGATTTAAACTTAATTGCCTCTTTTGGTGATGCTGTTTTCTTAGGAAACATCTTTAAACAACTTAAACCACTTAAAAATGAAAAATAACAGACTTGCAGCAGGACCAGGCCAAGAAACCTATTGTGAGAGCAGAATGAATTCATTATATTGAGCACGATCATTATTCTAATGACTTCAACAATCCCGAAACAAAATAGTGCTAATACAACTCAAATGACTTTATGCAAAAAATAGCTTTTTGGACAAAATTTATAAAAAGTTCTGTCAGTAAGAAACCATGTACAGTGTACATTCATAGATCATACTTATTACTGTGGTATTATAAATGATTTCAGTTTACGTTGGCAAATAGTACTGAAACAGCGTACTCAAGTGAGGTAGCGGTTTCGGGTCATTGTCAACAAACCACATCCTGACATAACCCATTCTTCAAGACCACGTTACACTGTTCTGAGATCAGCCTTCAAGTTGTCAGACCTACAATCACATAGACCTTAAACTGCTGGATACCGACTACCAGTGCATGTCAAAGCCCCGAAGTATGAAGAAAATGAGTTGTCCTAGTTATACTATTGACTTAGGCCTCAGCAAAAGCTATGGAATAAAATTTAAACCTCTGAGGATGTGTAATTCTAGTACGGAGAAGAAATAATGCCCAGTTGGAGATGGAAGAAGAGCCTCCCTTATGGGAGAGAAAGAGAGATGATGATGACGGATTGCTTTTACATCCCTGAGACATGTGAAAAATCTGTATATGCAGTTAAAACACACAAAAGTGTCTGCAAAGAAGTAAAATAACTCTTAAGGATATTTTATAATTCATTCTATTTCATTTTAATTTGAGAAATTATTTGAAGGAGGGGCAACACGGTGGCTCAGTGGTTAGCTGGTTCGAGTACCAGCTAGGCCAGTTGGCACTTCTATGTGGAGTTTGCATGTTCTCCCCATGTTGGCGTGTGTTTCCCCCACAGTCCAAAGACATGCGCTATAGGAGAATTATATAAACTAAATTGGCCGTAGTGTATGAGTGTGTGTGTGAATGCAAGAGTGTATGGGTTAGGGTTAGTAAAACATGTATGTCAGAATAGTGAGCGGTTCATTCCACTGTGCCGACCTCTGATAAAAAAGGGACTAAGCTGAAGGAAAATTAATGAATATTTGAGGGAGTATCAGTATATGTACTTTTTCCACCTTGCTATACTGCAAAGTACGAGTATATCTATTACTGTGCATACATAAATGATCAAAAGGTTGGAGGTGGTGAGATTTAGGTCATTTATTTCCAAAAAAAGGAATTAAATGAGTATCAAAGGATGTAATTCCTGTTTCCATCTTTCAATGTGGTGTGAACTGAATTGGTCTTAAGGGTTACAGTGCTGAGATTTGCACAAGTCAGTACCATTTATATAACTGCTATGTTTTTATATAATAACTTTAACTGGTAAAAGCTATTACTAGTTAATTAGTTCAAGTTATTAGTAACTAATAAAATTATGGTAACTAATACCCTTAACTTTTTCAAGTTTGATTGTAATGCAATAATGTGCCCCTTTTGTAAAGCTGCTTTGAAACAATAATTATTGTGGAAAGTGCTATACAAATAAACTTGAATTGAATTTTGATGAGCAATACAACACTTGTGTCCTTCCTCTAAACATTCATTCATTCATTCATTTTCATTTCGGCTTAGTCCCTTTATTAATCTAGGGTCGCCACAGCGGAATGAACCGCCAACTTATCCAGCATATGTTTTACGCAGCGGATGCCCTTCCAGCTGCAACCCATCTCTGGGAAACATCCATACACACCCATTCACACTCATACACTACGGACAATTTAGTCTACCCAATTCACCTGTACCGCATGTCTTTGGACTTGTGGGGGAAACCGGAGCACCCGGAGGAAACCCACGCCAACACAGGGAGAACATGCAAACTCCACACAGAAACGCCAACTGACCCAGCCGAGGCTCGAACCAGCGATCAGCGACCTTCTTGCTGTGAGGCGAACGTGCTACCCACTGCGCCACTGTGAGGCCCTTCCTCTAAACATACAGTGTAAAAACACCATCAATTCACATGTGTATTTTGTGCCGAGTCTGTGGATTAAAGTTCATAATGTTACCTTTAGCAAACAAATAATCAGTCCAAGGCACTTGAAAGAAATGTGAAAAAAGTTACAAATCCTTAATTAGGTTGACAATATACCGGCGCAACTGAAGTTCATTTAATCAATCAATATGTCACATGACACAATCACCTGATTAGCGATATATTGATGGATTAAATTAACTCCAGTTGTGCATGTATATTTTCACCCTGATAAAGGCATGTTAGCTGCAACACATCAGTGCACATGTGTTAAAGGCATAGTTCACCCAAAAAAGTCAATTTACTTACTATTCACTCACCCTCAAGTGGTTCTAAATTGTTTCTTTATTCTGCTGAACAAAAAAGAAGATACTTTGAAGAGAGCGGAAAACCGATAACCACTGACTTCCATAATAGGAACAACAAATACTATGGAAGTCAATGGTTACAGGTTTCAGTTTTTTCTGTTCAACGGATGAAAGAAAGACAGGTTTGGAACAAGCAAAGGGGGAGTAAATGATGTCAGAATTTTCAGTTTTGAGTAAACTATACCTTTAATGTCATGTTAATAAAGTTTTTTTCCCTAGTTTTCACTATTTTATATCTATTTTTTATCTATCTTGGACTGATGATTTGCTTGCTGATTTTAAAGAATCTAAAACCTCACATAAAGAGCACTGATACATAGTTTACTCCTTTAGCTTCTTCTACATGTCTTTTGCATTTTTATTTGCATTTTGCATCCTAAAGTTGTTAACAGCAGTAAAGTGTAAATTAATTTTGTCTGTTTATCCTATTTTAAAGTTTACAAACACATGTTATTTATTGGTGGATTGACATTTTTGGAATAATATGCTGTGATAAACCTTGCAAATTAAAACCAAACCATGTGTTAAGGTAAAAAAAACAAATGTACATTTTGATTTAACACAGATTTTTTTTTTTTTATGTGGTCTGTGGCTCGTCTTTTCTTTCTGTGGTTATCAAAACTCTGTATCTCTGTGACCTCAGACACCAGATGTCATCAGACTGTTTTATGAAGACTGACAGTTTTACTGGATGGTTTCCTTTCCATGTATTTCGAAAGTATTTTGAATCAACCCAAAAAAATCTTAAACTGCAGTATATTAAAAATGCTGCTGGGACTAATGACAAAGCGTAAAGACCTTTTGCCAGTTCAGAAAGATTAACATCTTGGACAGTAATGAGTTAGCATCCTAAATTATCTTGAATCAACATGGGGGGGGGGGTGTAAATGATACTGAAATGCTTGTTAATCCAAAGATGGTGATTTATGTATTTGGCAACGCAAAATGTGTGTGTGTTTTGTGTGGTTTTGTGAACTCCAACCTCTTTTTCTCTGAGGTTTTGGGACCTGTTTTGCCAGCTCAGCATTCAGAGGGGACGTAGTCATCAGAGGAGAGCTGAAAATGGTGAATATAAAGGGGGGGAAAATGTCAGAAAAATAAAGAGTTGGGGAAAGAACAACATAAATAGACTTCTGTTACTGGAAATAATAAAATATAGCATTTTCCATTGTGGTAACTGACTCATCAATAATTAGAAGCTTACAACAGACAATAAGTCTACTGAAGATTATTCTGGCAAAAAGCTAAATCAAACAAAGAGTGAATTATTCTCAGATGGTGCTCAAAATGCATAGCTATAAAATGATATCCTGCCTGAATATCCTTAATCCCAGCACCACCTGACCAGGATCAAGTGCTTCTCAGACATTGAAAGATGAGTGGTTACCTGGGGATGACTGAAAGTTGCTCTCCCACAAATAAGCTCTTTGTCATTCTTAAGCAGAGCTCGTCCAGTCTGACACCATTAACCACAAACAGAACGACTGAAGTCTCAAACAGAGAGGACACCAGACAACACATCTGACCAGAGAAAGAGAGAGAGAGAGGATGACAGTAGTAGTCATGTTATACTGTGCCACGCACACGCGCACACGCACACGCACACGCACACACACACACACACACACACACACACACACACACACACACACAC
>CAIGQW010000302.1:15091566-15140385 GCA_903798125.1 Danio choprae | reverse complement strand
CACACACACACACACACACACACACACACACACACACACACACACACCACTTTCCTACCAGAATGCAAACCGTAGCCAAACCTTGTAAAAGCTTTACATCTTAAATAATCCTGGCTTTTTGAAACCGTAAACTGCTAATTGCAGGGCGGTAAAAATGCCGAAGGTGCAATACATGTGAATCTAGAGCAGTTTAAGGTTAACTGTAGGGACTGTTAAAAAAAGGAGCTTTTATAAAGGAGATCATTATAGTTTGTCATTAATATGGATGTTTATTGTTAATAAAACAGATTATACAACAGTCCGAAATTCAATCAACCAAATATATTTGCATACACAATTGATTTTTTGCATTCAATTACAATTATCAAAATTTTACTCACGCTGCCATCAAGACCTTCAGAGATCACCCATGAACCTGCTATTGAAATGCTCAGGTCACCTGCTAGGATAAAAAAAAAAAAGTTACTAAACACTTCCAACATTCAAGTTTTGAAGTCTTGAATGACTACCATATAATATATCTCATACACTGTAAAAATGCTGGGTTTCACACAATGAATTTGTGTTGGGATAACATGAAGGAATTAAGTTAACTTATCAGTTTTTACTAATTTAAGTGGATTGAACATAAACCAATTAAGTTGTCCCCAAATTACTCAATAATTGTGTTGTTTCAGCTCATTTTAAATAAGTAGTTTGAACAAACAGCAATCATAATTTTTTGAGTGAAGACAGAAGTCAACTAAATTTGTTTATCATATATTAAAAATATGCACATCTGAAAACTAAGCTTTCCTAATACTTAGGCACTCAAGCATTGATGTTGACATTGTATTTTCAATAGAACATCTTTTCTGCAAAGCCACTCATGATGTTTATGCATCTTTTTGAGGTTGTAAGATTTTGCCAAAATTATAGTTAACAGTACAATTCACGTGCACTGGCTTTCTGCCACTTTTTACAGTTACACAATCCTGAAACATTCAAAGCAAAAAAGACTGAAAGACCGCTGACACTTTCTAAAGTTTTTTTTCTGTCTACACTGAATGTGATCTGTTGTTCAATACAGTACACACTCATTTATGCTATTTATTCATTCATTCATTTTCATTTCGGCTTAGTCCCTTTATTAATCTGGGGTCGCCACAGCGGAATGAACCGCCAACTTATCCAGCATATGTTTTACGCAGCGGATGCCCTTCCAGCTGCAACCCATCTCTGGGAAACATCCACACACACCCACTCACACTCACACACCACGGACAACTTAGCTTACCCAATTCACCTATAGTGCATGTCTTTGGACTTGTGGGGGAAACCGGAGCACCCGGAGGAAACCCACGCCAACACAGGGAGAACATGCAAACTCCACACAGAAACGCCAACTGGCGAGGCTCGAACCAGCGACCAGCGACCTTCTTGCTGTGAGGCGAACGTGCTACCCACTGCGCCACTGTGAGGCCTTATGCTATTTAAATGAATACTATTAATTACCACATAAGCAGAAACTGAGATAAAAATGCAACAGGTCAAATATCTACTCGAAAAATAGCAAAATTTCAAACTAAAATCTATTTTAAGATTTAAACAGCAGGTCATGTGGTATTTTAACGTTTCCTAATATTGTGTTGAAATCCCCTACAACAGGTTTAAAAGCATCTAAGATCTAAAAGAATTGTAATTTTCACATTAATATTAGAGTCATTTTTTATTGATTTTGATACAGTTTGACTGAATCAATTCAGAGCTTAAGGTCTGTAAAAACCCCTCCCTTTCACAAGCCAACTTTGCTCTGATTGGTCAGCTGGCCAAGTCTATTTTGACTGGTCTTTCCATATCTATTCCATGACTGAAAACCATTTCAAAGTGGTCCTATGTCATGGGCAGGCAGGTATTATGCAAATCCATTTCTTTGATTGTGTTGGCATAAATTATTAGCTGGCAAAAGATGCACAAATATAATGAATCTTTAAGGCGATTTAAACTCGACTACATCAACATCTTAATTTATCATACACTGTTTACATTGAAGGACTATTACAAACTGCAAATACTTTTTTTTTTTAAACCCATATGACCTGCTCTTTAAGTGAAAACAAATGATGCCTTTGAGTGGAAGAAAGCTGAGAAGCTCTGAAGTATCCAGGTCAAGCAGACAGAGCCCATCTGAACTTCCGATCCACACATAACTTCCTCTACGGAAAAAGAACAAAGACGAGACTGTTTGCCAAAAGACACTACAAAAGAACTAAGGCCTGGTTAATGTCATAGAGTGCAACAGAAAGAAAAAGAAAAGGAAAAAGATCTGTATTGTACAAGGAATTTAGGAGTCTCTAGCATAGAGAACATTTATGAAAGCCTGTCATATTTAATTGAATCTACAGTTGGATAATCTATGATTAGAGACTTGAACTTGCTCAATAAAAGCTTGATTTAGGTCAGGCTTATTGCAGTCAAACCATAATGCTGCAGGGGTCAAGGGTCACATCTACAGTTTTTGGACTAACATGCTGTTTTGGGAAAGTTAAAAAAAATATATTCAAATTTTTTGCAAGATAGATTACAATGTTCAGCTTATAATGACATGATTTTCTTGTCATGCGAAAGCTTGCAGGTTAAACTCTGACATCGGGGATGAAATGGATTGCATAATCTACAAGGCCAACAGCTGCAGTGATGTGACAACCCTCTTGGACAGCATGAAACCATAAATAGGGGTAAAATGACTTCCTAATTGGACATTTCCTGCTATGACCATAGAAAAATCTGTTTCAATGAGTTTTTATGCCAATGAAGACAGGTGTAGCTCTGTGCTCTGTATCACTGTTATATGTACAACATTACTCCTACTAACAACTCTTAGCATATACAGTATAATCTTAACATTTGTAACTGTACTTATGAATACAATCTGATTCAATTTTGAAAAGCAATGAAAAACAGCAAGCTATAAAAAAAAGCTTTGTAATTATACATATTAAATATTAATACATATTAAAATAATCAAACATTTTATTAAGATATACAATCACTCATTTGTATAAAGTAAATGCTAAAGTAAAAAATAAAATATATTAAAAAATAATAATGTTATACAAGATGATTAAATTAGATTAAAATGACTCAAATAAATATATAACATTAAACACAAAACAATAAAAACTAAATAGACTGAAATAGATTTGAATTAAAAACGCTTAATATAAAAATGCATGAATAAATCTTAATTTAATTCATTTATTTAATTACATTTGAATACAAATTGATTAATAAAAATGTATTAAAGCAAAAAAAGTCTAAATCACTTTGTAGACAGCTTTTACATTTTACATTTTCATATCTTGAGGTCCATGACATCTATAAAAATGAAAACCTAGACTGATTTAAAAAAACTTTTTTTTTTTTTTAAATATCTACAGATATTGCAATGTCCAGTTATAATGTTTTTATTGCTTTGTTTGCCCAAGACAAGCGTGTAGTGAAAATTTGATCTTGTGACAGCCCTCCTACAAAACATACCATTACATTATTTCTCAAAAACTCAACCAGATAAAGGCGAACAACAAAAACAGACCTAAGTACCTCTGCTGCAAGCTAGCATGTCTTATCTTTGGTGTCTGTGCCCAGATTCTCAATGCAGGCTTTGCCGTCTCGACTGCCCCTCTCTCATCACTCTGAGCCGTTCCTAGAAAAGCACACAGATGAATATTACGGAGATCTTTTGTACTTCAAACAGACGTATTGTTGTTTGTCTGAAATGTGGCTTATGATTTTACTAACCATCTGTTCTACTTTGAGGTGGGCTGATTTTCCTGAGGTTTCTCTCATGCTTTTGTTCAAGTTTAGAAAGGTCCAGTTTTGTCACCAAGCGACATTTGTGGTCCACAGGGAGGGTGTAGCACCAAAGCTTGAATCACAATGAAAATTCGGTTGACACAGGTATATACTATATGAATTATAGAGGTCAAAGCATGTGTGTGTTTATGTGTGTGTGTGACTGACCTGTCCATCACCAGATCCTGTGATAAACTGACCGTTTTGCTCTATAAAGAACAGACTTAACAGTGGATATGCTGTGAAATAAAAATGTAAGCATTTTCAATTTTTCTATATTTACAGGTTATAATGTGTGAAGAAACTCAATTTCTGTTGTGTAAGTATGACGCTAGATATTACACACTCACCTGACAGGACAGCAGATTCAAAGAGGATATCCCCCTTCTTCACATCCCATATCTGATGTATATAAAAAACGTATTAATAATATAGATAAACATATATGAAAAATTAAGAAACCATTTGAAAATCAAAGTTTTGCTGGTGAAAATAAAAATGTTGTCATTCAAAACAATATTTTGAGGGAAAGCCCTGATTATCAATCACAACACATTACAACAGGAAATTCTGAAAAAAAGTAAATAATAATAATATATTATTTTTTAATTTTTAAGAAATTTTGGGTACATTGAAAATCACCTATAAATAAAATGTGCTATTATTATAAGCTATTAATTATCTTTACTGTCAATTCATCAATTTAATGCATTCATTCTAAAAGAAAATAATTATTTAAAACTTTTAATAGACACTGGATTTTAAACCCATATGTAAAACAAATACAGATTGTCTGCTGATCTGTTTGTCATATGTCATATCTGTACCTTAAATGTTCTGTCCTCTGAGATTGAGATGAGAAGATTAATGTCCCATGGACAAAACTCTGATGCTGTCACAGAACCAAGATGAGCTTTCAGCACTCCAAGTACTTCCTCTCTCTATTGGAAAAATCACACACACAGAGGGTTTATTTTACTTAATGAAACATGTTCATTCATTCATTCATTCATTTTCTTTTCGCCTTTATTAATCTGGGGTCGCCACAGCAGAATGAACCGCCAACTTTTCCAGCATATGTTTTACACAGCAGCATACGTTTTAATGCAACCCATTAGTGGGAAACATCCATACACACTCATTAACACACATACACTGCGCACAATTTAGCTTACCCAATTCACCTATACCGCATGTCTTTGGACTTGTGGGAGAAACCGGAGCACCCAGAGGAAACCCACGTGAACACGGGGAGAACGTGCAAACTCCACACAGAAATGCCAACTGACCCAGCCGAGGTTTGTACCAGCAACTTTCTTGCTGTGAGGCGATCGTGCTACCCACTGCACCACCTTGACGCCCAACATGTTCACGTTTTCATAATTTAAAACATGCTTTACTACAGTACATAATGCAAAGAAAAGCATATGTTTAAGTCTGGCTCAATCAGACAAACAGTTTCTAAATGTGATACTGTAATTCATTTCTAACATACAAAACAGAAGCCGACTATTCAGAATAGTTTTGTACACTAATTTACTGCTGGTTTCAATGTTATCTCTAATATTTATGGTCTGGCCAGACAGAATGTTCTGCATGCAGGCTTTGTTCAGCATTTCATCTGGAGATGGGTCAGCAATGACATTTGTTTCCTTTTTACGGTTTCAGCCCAACTGCTTTTGTTTTTAGAATTCAGTGAAACAAAAATAGTGTATCTCATTTCATACCTCAGCATTCAATAGAACCACCCTGGAGCCAGAGCACGCCGCCACTTTCGCACTCATTGGACACAGTGACAGATAAACCACCCTCCCTAGCAACGTGCCAACAACACTACCTGAGGCAATTCCACCTGGAAAACAGATGTCATGTTTGGGAGACGTGACCAAGAAAGTGTGACTGACAGAGAATAATAACTGCATTCAGAGTAAAGCATTCTTGAGTGGTGCCATTTTATATATCTGGATGAATTTAACTCCAGACTTTTTCAATCTGTTTTTGAATGTAGAACTTTGGGAGCTTATTACCTTTTTTGGTTTGTCTGTAACAGCGATTGATGTCCCAGACAATAACATAATCTTCAGAAGCACTGCAGAGGATGAGACTATCTCTTACTGTCCCAAACACCATGGCAGACACATCACCATGGTGGCCGGTCAGTTCCAAGGGAGGCTGTAGAAAATGTTAAAATTACTTTTTAATCCCTATTATGTGATTCAATGTGGAAATAAAATATATACACCAGCCACTTTATTAGGTACACTTGATCATTGACACAAATATCTAGTCAATATACAAATAAGATATTCAGAATAGGAAAGAAAAGTGATTTAAATCATAAAAGCATCTCTTAAAGGGATAGTTCACACAAATATGAAACTTCACCATTCAATCAAGGGGTTGTAAACATTTATGAATTTCTCTCTTGTGTTAAACACAAAATAAGATAATCTGAAGAATTTGGGGAAAATTCATTAAAATCCATAGTAGTAACAAAAAAAACAACTATTTAAGTCAACATTTTAACTTTCTTCAGTATATCTATAGAATTAATTAGATCTGAAAAATATCTAGTCAATATACAAATAAACTATACACAAAACTCAGCAACAATATAGCATATCGTATATTTTTCCAGTATTGTGCAGCCCTAGGTGTGATGGAAATCTTAGCATATTTTGGGCCCATTAGTAATTATTTAAACAGTATTACTGCTGACCACTGAAAGATAATGCACTTAGATGATCTCTACCTGGTTCCTTGAACATGACAATGAGTTCGCTATACTCAAACGGCCTCTATGTTCACCAGATTTCTATGCATTAAAGGGATAGTTCACCCAAAAATGAAAAATCAGTCAACCTTTACTTATTCCAAACTTATTTAAGATTATTTCATCAGTTGAACACAGACGAAGGTATACTGAAGAATTCTGGAAAGCAGCACCCGACCTCCACAGTATTTTTTGTTCCTAAAGTAGATCTCAATAGCGGACATTCTTCATATCTTGCTTTGTGTTCAACAGAGGAAAGAAATTCATAAAAGTTTAGAAAAAAATTTGTGTGAGTACATGATGAGTAATTTTTGAGCGAACTATCCCCTTAAAGCAGGGGTGTCCAAACTCCTTCCTTGAGGGACGGTGCCGGTGAGAGTTTAGCTCCAACCCTAATCAAACACACAGGACACCGGCCTTCCACGACCAAGTTTGGACACCCCTGCCTTAAAGCATCTATTGGGATGTGGTGAAATCTGCAGCAAATGTGTGACGCTATCATGTTAATATAGATCAAAATCTCAGAGAACTGTTTCTAGCAATAATTTTTTTTAATACATGCCAAGATGAATTAAAGCAAAAGTGGAGGAAAAATGTGACAAATCCAGTAAACTCAAGGTTTCTAATGAATTGACTGGTGAGAATAGATGTATTAGTAGTGCACAGTAACCTCCAGGTTGTTGTTTTTGTTTTCATAAATACTTATATTCTTGTTCTTCCATGGGATGGCATAATGAGAAGGACAGCACGCCAACTGAAGATGGGAAACCGGCTTACTGCAGGTTACAGAGAACCTTTCAATAAAATACTGCTCTGAGGTCACACCAGCCATGGTGTCTCCAACAGTCCCCTGTAACAGACAATGATAAAGTCTGGCTGAGAAACAGTGTTTAGATGTTTTGCAGGGCAGAATGGCACATAACTAGGAGCATGTCATGAATACCATACGCCATAGTGTCCCGTGAGATTTTCGTAGGGAAATTGATAATAATCGTTTTAATATTCATAATTATTCTAAATAATTCTATGATTAAAAGAGGGCATTGGTAAACGTACCAATCGCTACCTTTAAATTTGGGATTTGGTTTTGTACCATCATCTTTGATATTGCCATTTTGACTAAAATCTATTTAATGCAATTCAGTTGTAACAAAAATGTATTGTTAATTATTTATTAAATACTGCCAATGCCACTGCCGAACGTACCGTACACCATGTTTCCTTAAACACACACACACACACACACACACACACACACAAACAGAAATTTTAATTGAGAGCTCAAAATAACATCACTTGAATAAAACTGTGGAAAGATGATTGTGTTTTTTAAAATTCTTTTTGAAAATATGTTTATTGACAACAGCTAGCTTTAGCAAGCTACTAAGGTTGCCATTAGCTAGCGCCTCAGACAGATGGTCTTCTGAAGATTAACGTTAGACATTGTATTTTTACCATTACCGTTAGTTGAAAATGAACGAAACGCTTTTTTGAGTTTTGTGAAACGTGCAAAAAACATCAGGAGCAAAACTTAATGAATTCCGTTTATCATCACTCACCTGAAAGTAAAATGCCCATAAAGTTGTGGCATTTGTGACACTGCGTCGCTGTTGCTTTGGAAACGGGACCTTCTTGGGACGGCGCACCAGGAGGGACAATTGATAACATTTGCGCTGTCGGATTGCGAGTTTCTTTAATTAAACTTTTATTTATGTGTCAATGCATTGCATGGTAAATAAGTTGTGTCTATGGGTTATTGCAAAATGTTATCTATCTATAATAACAATATATCTAATATATATCTAATATAGAAACAGTAACTGACTATTTGACCGAATTGATGTAATTTTATATATCGTTATCTTTTTTAGTGCAGCCGGTCTCTTACCTCGGATTTATTATTTAAACAAGCTGTTCAAACAAACACCAACCTTTAGAAACACTGTATTAGGGCCAAAAGCCAGGCAATTAATCTTTTATACAACAGTGCCCTCTGGTGGTAAACTGCAGCTGGACAGTATAAATGTACAGTTAATAAGTTATTTATAATCATAACAAACAATTAGGAAAAACATCTAAAATTAAAAGAAACAACATGTAAGCATATGTCAGGTTGTTTTAGTTTAAAATAAATCAATATGGAACAGGATATTCTTAGATATTGAATATAAAACTATACATTGTTCTATTGTTGTCGTACTAGTGATGTCAAGCTCAAAATAGCAAACAACGTTTAGGTCATATCAAATTCATTATTTCACAGTGTTTTGTGCAAATTGACAATCCTAACACAATACACACAATTACTCTTCACAAAAAAATAAACCGCAGCAAAAAGTGTGCTTAATCATATCTGATTGTTACATATGCTGAATGTTTTCACCAACAAAACGAGCTACGAGTCCACGCCCACATCTGTTCTTCGCCAATAGATCTTAGACAAACACACCGAGCTATCAAATCATCAAAGCGTTATCAACATATGCATCATCTAAGTCACGCCTCTTATAGTCATCGTCAAATGAAAATGTCGCCTTCGGTCTGTCAATCAACTCTGCCAGCCCAGTTTCTCTGACGGAACGGAAGCCGAGATGGGCCAAACCAGCCCATCCGGATAACAGAGACAAACTTGGCAGCGAGCGGATGAACTGGTCGGATCTTTGTTCTTCACAGGCAGACTATCAACCTCTTTATACTTCACCGTGTCGTCAGTTATATGTCTCGCGTTTATATCAGGATTATATAAAATACTTCTTCACTCGGCACGCAGCTTCAGTGCAGTCATAAAACGTTACTTTCTTAGCTAGCATATTTTCTTAGTGTTTTAGTTCATTCTCCCCCCCACCGACGAGGTTTTATTGGACCAAGATAGGCGGCGCGGGCACCAAGATGTCGAACCGGATGGTGTGCAGAGAAGCGAGCCACGCCGGCAGCTGGTACACGGCCTCAGGTAGAGCCAGAGACCCGAGAGCGGCCCGGGCCTGAGGTCCGGTGTCCTGCTTACTGTGTGTGTGTGTGTGTGTGTGTGTGTGTGTGTGTGTGTGTGTGTGTGTGTGTGTGTGTGTGTGAGAGAGAGAGAGAGAGAGAGAGAGAGTCTGGAGGTGTCTCAAAACCTAGTGAGCTGCCTGCCCAGACAGCATTTTTGACCGCTCCTATGGTGACTGGAATGCTGCCTAGATAGATAGCTCAGTTGTTTTTTAGTCACAGCCCCTTCGATCAGCTGGGAATTATTAAATAGGTGTTGCTAAAATTGTTTAAAGACCGCAGGGTGCGTTTCATAACGTGTAGCTTTTTTCCTTAAATGACAGTTGTTCAGAATCTAACTTTGTTTAAAATGTCACTGAATGATGGTAGCTTAATTTTGCTATGGTATCACTTTAAAGGCATTTCACTTTGCTCAGCAATTAGTCTAACGTTAAATCTGCAATCACAAGTGGGTGTTGGTCATAAAATGCCGTTTAGTTTACCCCACATTATTATTTTATAAAGTACTTTAAATGTTGGAAATTAATTCGAATTGAATTTAAACCACTTTTATTTAAATGCAAATGCCACTATTTAAGTCGTCAAGACTTCTGTTTTATTATTTTGTGTCTAGTATATACGTGCATTTTTTGTGTAACGTTAAATCAGCAGATGAGAACAAAAACAGGCCAGCAATTAGCGGGTTAGCCTGTAGCCAGTGTGTGTTTGTGTATTTTCTTACACAAGACAACTACACAAACTAATACCTCAGATTAATATACCATCTACGCTAACTTCACCCAGCCCAGCTTTACCGGATCAGTAAATCCAGACTGATGAACTTCTGTCGCTTTTCATAAGGTTGGATTTACCCTGCTAACGGCTAAAGCTATTTGATGAAGTATCTATGACAGCTGTGTTTTTTAGAAAAAATAAAACACTGTTTCATTTTACGCTGGCGTCGTTTAATATTGTGTTTAATGTTATATCGCTCGGTATTTATTTGTCCAGTTCAATTACAGTAAAACAGAGAGCACAGTCACCACATAAAGTCTGTAGAGGGCCGGTGATGTATTTTTCTCTCATGCAGTAACAAAGGATGCATGACAAAAGCCTAGTACTGCACACACACTAGATCACATGTGTTTACACCAGTCTGCTAGCTTTTACATGATGTTCTGCATGCTGCCACTGGCATTAGAGGCCTTGTTTTGTCTGAAACACCCATTTTAGAATATTTTGCATTGTATATTTTACATGGTCTATTTTAGGCAAATAACAGAATGAAATTTACTTAAAGTATCTATCTATCTATCTATCTATCTATCTATCTATCTATCTATCTATCTATCTATCTATCTATCTATCTATCTATCTAGATAGATAGATAGATAGATAGATAGATAGATAGATAGATATACGTGGGTTACTGTGCCATACATGGCTATAACCATCCTCAGGCTGTTATGTCTTGATTTTTAAGATCCGGATTGTAGCTTAACTGGATAATCATGGAAATAAAGTTATTTTGTTCAAGGATCACAATGCAATGTTGTGACTGAAAATGTTGGTTATTCCACAAAATATTGATTTCTTAACTCTTCTCTAGTGTAAGAATTGGATTCTAACCATATAAAATGAGCATAAACATGGCATTTTTTTTTTTTTGTTCTGACCAATTTTCATTTTACGCAGGAAGAATACATATAATACTATATAGTATATAATACTATAATTCGTAAATCCAGAGAAGCTGAAAATGGTTAAATGGTCTTTTATTCTGTTCCATACAGTTTTGTCTGTTTTCTCATGTGCACAAATAAAGAATAAATGGTCTCTTTGGTTGTCATTTAATTTGTATCGGATAAAAAAGCCACCCAGCTCTCTAGATATTAGTATCCACATCAGCCATTAAAAATCCATATCTGCCCAACACTAAAATCAACGCGTTTTCACATTCATCAATATTCAGACTTGGCTGCTTTTGAGAATATCATTAGTGATGTAACCGTATGATTCAATGCAGTTTTGAGATTTGATTAACAACTGTTACAATTTGACCAAATTGCCTGCATTCTTGATCCCTTTTAAAGAATCAGCTGAAGTACATCTGTTGACTGGTTCTCAAAACTGTTATCTTGTCCTGTCTGACTCTGATAAGAAAGTCATTAGAGCAGGCACAATGGCTCTGTATGAGGCTGAAATATTGCTGAAATCAACGTTCAGAACAGCCGTTTCATCTATTGAAGAATTATTTGTTTGATTGATTTACAATTGTAAGAGCACTCCTCATGTGAATGCTTGATTATATGGTTAAACATTTTTGTAGCATAGTGTGTGAATTGAGGGTATACTATTTATACATACATTTTTCAGCATTGCATTGCAGTAATGGGTTGAGTTGAATTTCTGCAATAAAAGAACATTAAAGGTATTGTTCATGAAAAATTTAAATTACCTCATTTATTCGACCTCATGTGGTTTTAAATCTTTGTGGGTTTCATTTTCTGTTGAACAAATAGGAAATTTTAAAGAATGCCTGTTGCTGGGACCCATCAACTTCCATAGAAATAACTATGGAAGTCGATGAGCCACAGCATTTTTAAAAATATATTTTTTTGTGTGTGTTTAACAAAAGAAATAAATTCAAATTGATTGATGACAGAATTTTATTTTGGGGTAAATTTTAGAAGTGCTGCTTTAATAATGGCAAAATAGTAGATTGATTTTTTTTTTTTTTTGAAAGCCTGGTGAACATCTAATTTGCATTATTAGTTATAAAAATATGCACACAAATTCCAATTGTCCTAAATCTTTCAGTTTTGACTTTAACATGGTCTTGACAGATATTGTCAAAGTGGCTCTTAAAATATCGGTTGTAGGTTATAAAGTCAGACTTGAAATTTTTCAATTGACTGATGAAAAATGTTTCTACATAGTCAAAATGACCGATGATTTATAAACTACATTTAAAAGACAATAAATAATCTTCCCAGCTTTAGTGTAAAAAAAAACAAACATTCTACATGTTTCCTAATTACATTTTTCCTCTCTCCTTATATTTAGGATCCCAGCTTAATGCACAACTTGAGGGCTGGTTATCTCAAGCACAATCTATAGCGGGTCCAGCCAGAGCCATAATAGCACCGTATGTGGAATGAAACCAGAAATTTATTTTTTCTTTTCTCACTAGTATTTCTGCATTCTCAAAGAACTGTATTTTACAGGCACGCCGGCTACACCTACTGCGGTTCGTGTGCTGCTCACGCCTACAAGCAGGTGGACCCCTCCATCACGTAAGTGTCTTCTTTGCATTCTCTTGACGTAGCCGTAATGTTGAGTTTGCCATGGGGAGAGAGGGTAACCGCAGCGCTGCTCTCTCATCCATCAGTCGGAGGGTGTTCATTCTCGGCCCCTCTCACCACGTGCCGCTGTCTCGCTGTGCCCTCTCCCCCGCCGAGGTCTACAGAACGCCACTGTACGACCTGAGGATCGACCAGAAGGGTAAGGACAGTCTCATTTCCTCCCTGCCCGCTCTCAAACCAAAAACCTTGGCAGGATTAAATGCTGACTGAATAACAATGCACAGAAAAGGTTGTTTTTAGGCTCATTTGCTCTCAAACTGTGCTTTGGAGAGGAGAATCGCATTTTGTTATTAGCCTTCTGATAGCCGTTGTGACGATAGACACACAACATAAAACGATGAGAGATAATTATTAGATTATGCTTCCTATTAGGGAGGCTTTGTGTTATTGTGATTGTCATTGCAACATCTCAGTGCAATAAACAAAGGCTTTGATTTCTTCACATCTCTTCTCTGCTTGGCAGTTTACGCTGATCTGTGGAAAACGGGCATGTTTGAGAGGATGAGTCTGCAGACAGATGAAGATGAACACAGCATTGAGATGCACCTGCCTTATACCGCTAAAGCCATGGAGAGGTAACAATCAGATGACATCATACCCCTAGGACATCCAAGATGCAGATGACTTTTGTATTTGAGTTTTTTAACTGCAACCATGATCCTTGGCGATTTATGAAATGAACTTTGAAATGTGACTTCATTTGATACATTATAGGAATCATGGTTTAAGCTACTGGAGAATTATATGACATAAACTATCCTTTGAGCATAATGTGAATTGTTTTTCAAATATTGTCACAGTATTTTTTATTTGGCTAGAATAAAAGCAATTTTTAGGTTGTTTTTAAAAAATGATTAAGGTCAATTTTATTAGCCCCTTTAAGAAATGATTTTTTTATTGGTTACAATATTATTAAATTATTTATTAGAAATTAGTTATAGAAACTATTATGTTTTAAAATGTGTTGGGGAAAAATCTCTCGATTAAACAGCACTTGGGAAATATTTGAAAAAGAATTCAATTATGAATCATTTTGCCTTCAACTCCTATATAGTTCAGAGACATAAAGAAATGCTTTTATTCTGCAAAAACATAATTAATTAATCAAAAATATGTTTTTGCCCCAAATTAATTCAGTTTAATTCAGGTTTAATTGTATACTGTTTTTTTACAATAATACGTTTTTCAAAGCAGCTTTACAAAAGGTGCACTTTATTGCATTACAACCAAAATCAGAAAAGTTAAGGTTATTAGTTACCATAACTTTATTAGTTACTAATAACTTTAACTAATTAACTAGTAACTAATAGCTTTAACAGTTAAAGTTATTGTACACAAACATAGTTAACCTGCAGTTATATAGTATATAGGTGATGTCTGTGTGTAGGTATATGTCAAATTACTGTATTAGAGTGTATTCATGTGACACTGAAAATTCAGCATCACAACAACAGTGGTATTTTAAAATATATTAAAACAAGGAAACAGTCATTTAAATTTTATTAGTATTCTACAACATTACGGCCACTTGTTACTGTATTTACAGTAGTAACTACAACCTTTGTGAGGACAAGAATTCTTTACAAAACATTTAAAAATCATCATATAACTTCTGTATAGGAATATTAATGTTGCAGAAGTCTCACCTTCTGCTCTGCTTTTTTGTCATTATTGTGTTATATCAAAATATGTTTATGTAGTACTTAAGTTTTGTGTGGTTACCTCTACCTGAGAGCTACATGTCTTTGTGTAGGACAGACAAAAATGTAAATGTAAAAAGAGGGAAGAATAATCTATCAAGGTTTCACCTCATCTCTATGCAGAGGCCATGAGCAGCATTATTGACCCATAGTCTCGCTCTAATGCTCATTCATCTCTGTCAGATCCACTAATTATGTTGTCAGGATCTGTTTACCTAGTGCAGTGCATCTAATTAGTTTGCTGTGATGTGATGGTTGTTTTTTTTTGTTTTGTTTAAATGCAGGAGCCACCAACTGCTTCTATTATTCCATTAAAACATTACTGTATATGGGCATAGAGAAGTTAACATTTACTCAGAATGTTTGATTAGACATTTGGATTTTTTTTAAATTTTTATCCCAAGCAGAGCAATTAGTTGCCGAGCAACTGTAATATTTCTAAAGGTTTTCAGCGTTTTCTCCTCACTAATCTCTCATACCTCTGCAATTTGGGGAATTGAAAGCCCTTACATAGCTATTGATGTGAAATGGCCACAGCGTTTTAACGAGTGATGCAAAACGCATTGACAAAAGAATATTTATGAACGTGCAAATGTCAAATCTCCATCTGGGACCAGACAAATGATTCTGTTCTGTGCTTTTGTTTCTCAAAAACAGCCATAAAGATGAGTTCAGCATCGTCCCAGTGCTGGTTGGAGCTCTGAGCGAATCTAAAGAGCAGGAGTATGGCAAGCTGCTAAGCAAATACCTGGCTGACCCCTCCAATCTCTTCATCATTTCCTCTGACTTCTGTCATTGGGGTGTGTGTCCACTTGCACGCTTTAAGTTTTCAGGTGTCAAAAAAAGTAGTAAAATGGTCAGTGTCATTTATAGTTTGTAATTTCCTGTTCTTAACATGAGAAGTACTGATGACAAGATGCTGACATCTTGTTAGCGTTTAATGTTAAGGTTTGTACAGACGTTATGGTACTAGGCAGTGTTCTGTGTCTAATTATTAACAAAAGACTTAAACATTAAAATGGAAAAATAAGTTATGAGTGTGTATATATATATGTGTGTATATATAAGTGAAATGGGAACACTACAAGACAGAAAAGGTAATCATATTGTTTTGTGTGTGTGTCAGAAAATCAGAAAATGATTTTTATTTCTGCATTGAAAGTATTGCCTGTCATACTTTTTTTTACCATGATTTATAGAAGAATCCCAATAATATATCATTTATTTGTGAATGTTGTATAATGCATATTTAGAATAAAAAAATAATAATTTAATGACATGTTAAAATTCAATTCAAGTTTATTTATATAGCGCTTTTTACCATGTAGATTGTGTCAAAGCAGCTTAACATGTTAAAATTCTCAAGTGCATTCCCAAAATATGAATTAAATGTAATTTTAAATCTTTATACTTTGCCACTATTCTTTAAAACACTCTTTGCAGCAATGGGGTTTTGATAATTTAAAATCACAAAACAAATTTTATTTAAATAAAAATTTACTATGATTGCTCATTCTTTTACATATTTAACTAACAATCAGAATATATTTCAGAAGTCTGAATAGCAATTTTTAAATAAATATACCTAAAACCCCTATATTTTGTGACATTTTCACAAATATAAGGGTTATAGGTATATTTATCAAAAAAAAAACTCATTTTGACTTCTGAAATATATTCTGATTTGGACAGTAACTTAACTAGCATTTAAAAGGTAAATAAAACATTATGTTAAGGAACACTAAAATAAAATCTCTATCTTTTATTCAATATTCTGTTTCAGCTGGAAATCCGTCACAATACTTTTTGTATTTTTGTAAATTTGTGGGAACTAACACTAATATTTGTGTTCATCTGGACTTTGATGACCTGATGCGTTTACGATTATGCAAAAAATAAAGAAAGCATATCAAAAGCCACACAGTGGACATCTGAGATGCATAGTGTGCTCATTTGTGCGAGGCGAAATTCTTGCAAGCCACTCAAAAAAAATTAAGTGTTTCAAATGATTGATAACAAAAGCAGCATGAATCTGGTAAGAAAGATATGCTCATTTTCATCTCTCACCCACAACATCTCAGCAGCACAGACTCTCAGCCTCTTCATCACTTGCATGAAGCATGAGAAACACTGCCTAAATAGCCAGCTGACTTCTGTAGCACGATTTAAACCAAAATAAAGGTCATAATTATTGCTGTATATTTGTAGGAACTCTCATCCTTTTTTGCTAATTAATTGATCAGTGATTTATATTTTGTTTCATCTGTTCTGCAGGTCAGCGTTTCCGTTACACCTACTACGATGAAAGCCAAGGAGAGATCTACAGATCTATCGAGCACCTTGATAAAATGGTAAACTTTTGTGCCTTTTGCTTCTGGTTAACTCACTTAATGTCTGATATATGCAAGCGGTCCATTCTGGTTTGGGATACATGGTGTGCTTAATCCTACTGGTGTTTCTAGAGGGGGAGAAAAAAAGGTGAGGAATTTTTCTCCAAGCTAAAGAGTCATTGTTATGGTTACTCTGACGTGGAAGTCGGTGATTCAAAGACCAATTTTAATACTTTCCACCCATGACAGTCTATCAAATAGCAGATGTTCTTAGCAACCCAAGCCTAATTAAAGGCTTACCAACTGGGCGAAGTACTTTTGCCTCTGTACGGTCATTTACTGGACAAGGATTGTGTTTGATCTGCAGCTCCGTCTAGGAAATAGGCAGTCATTATTGTGATCCTGAAAATTCATCTTGCTTTCTGAGTCAAATATTTTATATCAAGCAATTAAATTACACCAGATGTCAAATGCTGCATTTTATCAGAGAGCCATAAGCAAAATAAAAAAATAAAAGTATAATATTATTAACTGCTTTAATGAGAATGGCTTGTTGATGTCTAATAAATGTATGGGTCAAAAATGAAAAAGTGGTTTTCAAGAATCGTAACAATGAGTTTTAAAAATATAAATCATTTATTACTAATTTATTATTAATCATTTATTACAAATAGTCGTAAACTGAGCACAATACACCTCTCCTTTAATCTCTTCACTGGCTCCCTGTTAAATTCAGAATTGATTTTCAGTAGTTGACAACTGCTGTTGTTTGTTTTTAATGCAGTTAATGGTCTTGCGCCTTCATATTTATGTGAGATTTTAAAGGTTCATAAACCTAACAGGGCCCTACAATCGGCAGGTCAGTTGTCGCTTGAGGTCCCCAAATCCAGGTATAAACAATAGAGTGATTGTTCTTTTGCAGTGGCAGGTCCAAAACTGTGGAATACTCTTCCTATAGAGCTTTGCATCATCACGAATGTGGCACTATTTATAGCAAAACTTAAAACCTATTTATTTAGAATTACTTTTGATTATAGTAGTGCAAAATGCAGTTTTATCTCTTGACACTCTTGTTTAGATTATGTTATTACCATCTTATGTGTTTAATGTGTAATTTTGTTTTAATGCTGTAAAACACTTTGGGCAGCCCCCTGGTTGTAATAAAGTGCTATATAAATAAAGTTGATTAATTGATTGATTGATATTACAAAAAAAACTATCATAAGCATTTAATGACATTCAAAAATCTTGTCCTTTTAAATAAATCATATATTTAAAATACAATCAAATTTAGTACTATTAGTTTTATGCTATATTTTCGTAAGTACAGGTCAGAATAAGAATGTTTCATTTTGCATAAATATATTGGTTATACTGAATGATGATGAAACATTACTTCACCCATATTTTGACACATTTTAAACAAAAGTTGAGACATTAATGTAGATACTTGCATTCAATATGCTTTCTATGTATTTAAAGTAGTGCTGGGTAAAGATTAATCACAAATAATCACATCCAAAATCTTTTTTTTTTGACATAATATATGTGTGCGCTGTGTATATTTATTTTGTATATATAAATACACGCATACATATATTTGAGAAAATGTTTATTTATATTTAGGTATAAAATATGTATATGATACAAATTATATATACATTTAAATATCTATGTGACAAATAGTTTTGTATAGTTTTGTTTTGATGCAGATGTTTGTATCACAAATACATAATAAATATATAAAAGACATGAACACACGTCATGCCAAAACAAACTTTTATTTTGGATGTGATTAATTGCTATTAATCTTTGCCTAGCACTAATATAAAATCACCTTTGGAACCAAAATGGGACCCATATGCATTAATGCGTTTTCTTTGTTTTTATATTTTTTCAGGGAATGGGAATTATAGAACAATTGGACCCCATCTCCTTTAGCAATTACTTGAAGAAATATCATAATACAATTTGTGGTCGCCATCCCATCGGTGTTCTTCTAAATGTAAGTACCTAATGAATGATTCATTCGAACGGCTCCATGAATTTCCCCCGGGACATTTTTATTTTGCAAACCATTGTTGACTCGATAAAGCAGAAGCAGAATAATGCAAATAATGGCTAGCCCGTAAGCGTGGTAATTAGTCAAGCACTTAACCGGTGCGGAGCTTTTATTAATGTCATCTTTTCTCCCCCCCCCCGAACTAATGTCTTTCATTATCAAGCTTTTAAGATTTACTGTGGTCTAAAAGCATCTCTTCATTGCTGATTCTCAGGCCGTGGCGGAACTGAAAAAGAACGGCATAGACATGAACTTCTCTTTCCTAAACTATGCGCAGTCGAGCCAGTGCCGAAACTGGTCGGACAGCTCTGTGAGTTACGCTGCTGGTGCACTCATCGTTCATTGAGGTGAACTGTCCCGGGAGCCTCCTAGAAGACCCCCAGCCTTTCCAACCTGTCCCCATCCTTTCCCTGCCTCTTCTATAGGAAGGACATGCGAAGCCGGGAATCCTCAAACATACCCCCAATTCAGATGTAACGTTAGATACTAACCTCCTCTTCCTACAGCTTTTCCTACAGAGGCAACTCGGATGATGCTATAGCTTGAAGTACAGCTACAGTTTTTTTGGGGGTGTTGCAAGGTCAGATTTTTTTGGTTGTGTTTAATTTTTTTTGTTCGTTTGGTTGGGGGAATCCGCTTTCGATCCACAAAGGACTTTAGGTGTCCGATGAGCCCTTGTGTAATTTAAAAGCAAGACACTCTTAACGTTTAAATAAAGAGATAAAACCATCAACAATGCACTCTTTTCGCAAGTCTGCATATATAACATATATAATGTTTCACGAAATGGGGAAAAAAAGGAAGTTGACTGATTGTAACATGCCCATGTACACCCTGAGAATTGTAGTAATAGCTACTGCGATGGTCCTGTTGTAGTTTTTTTTAAAGGGCTACACAATACCCACTAACCCTCCACTGTACTGGATATACCAAAAAATAGCTTTTCTTTCATCTAATCTTTTCTTGTAGTCGAATTAAAATCTTTTTTCTGATTCGTATATTTTGTTCTGTTCATTTTATTTCCTTTTGTTGTTACTATTATTTAGCTTTAATACGCGTTTGACATGTAATCTCCAAATGTGTGAAAGTATTTAGTAGTGTTTGAAGTCTAAAGGAAGTGTTTTGATTTAGCGCCAGTTCAGGTGGACCCCTTTCAGACAGCTACTGAGGACTAAACCTGCAAAAACAATAAATAAGTAAATGCACAAATAAATGAGTGAATAAATCCATAAATTCCTGCATAAATAAAAAAAATAAATGCGCAAAAAAAAAAAAAAATGTGTGTGTATATATATATATATATATATATATATATATATCCACAAATTCCTGCATAAATAAACATATAAATAATTAATGGTGTGGGCAAATGAATAACTTAAAAAGATTTATGCCATCATTGGTTGATCGTTATAAAAATTTAGTTTGATTTGATTTGATGTATTTTTTTTAAACATTCTTCTGATGATTGACAGACACCCTCTAATTAACATGCTGAGCTGAGGAAATGTAAATACGGAACTACGTTCAAAAATGAATAAACCTTTGAAACGGCCAGACATTTTTAGGTTAGCATTTTCTTATTCCCACCACATTCGTGTAATTTATTTAATTATTTGTCTGCCCGCACTATTAATTATTTATATATTTATTTACGCCGGAATTTGTGGATTTTATTTATTTATTTATTTGCGTATTTATTTAATGTTTTATTTATGCAGGAATTTGTGCATTTATTTATTCATTAATTTATTTATTTGCATATTTATTTATTGATTGATTTTTTTGCAGTTTCTGTCCTCCATAGCTTGTCCCATCAACCCTAAAGGGTAAGGGGATTATTTAATTGTATTCTTTTTGGTTATTCCTATTTCACACAAGTTAGTAGCCATGTTTAACTAATAGTTAGCGATGCACACCCGTATCGAGGAACGATTTGTTTTTCTGAAAGGCACAGGCGTTTCCTTTTTAATCCATCAACTTCAAGCCTCCCAAAGAGCACAATGCAGCAAGTTTTTTCCTTTTTCTTTTTTTCCTTGGGTAACCATCAGAAGGAAAACAGAAATGCTCCTTTTCAACCTCACCAAGGTTTGAAAGCCTCAAACCAGATCTTCAAACAGAAATCAAAGCATGTCGTACCATGCAGATGTGCCTTGGGTCAGTGTTAAAACATTTCTTTTTCATCCTGTGATTTCCACTCTCCATTTGCCCACAAAAAAAAAAAAGACTTGATTTTAGTCTGTCTCGAATCGGTTTGCACTGTTTTCAAAGTAGGGGAAGAGATTCATCGGCTTCACCCAGCACAACACCTGTTCTTGTACTGTTAGAGTTGTTTCAGTTTTTGTTTTTTATGTTAGTACCGTTTATAATTATTCAAAACTATTAAAATAGCAGTTCACGCGTTGTCAAACCAATGTCGGGGTTAATTGAAGCACTCCGCATGGGAGTCGTTTTTTGAATCTCAGGTTACATTGAAGCATTACAGAATTCTCGCCAGATATGACAAAGGGTCATGGCTAATGTTGCAAAGAAACAATAAAGTGTAATAATGACAAAAAAGTTAATATGCTGTGGTGTTCCTTTTACTCGTCTTAAGTGTTTTGCAATTTCTTTCGGTGTTTGTGACATGTTTATGAGCAAGTTTGTTATTGAAGTGGCCCACATTCATTTAATTGTGCTTCTCTCCCAAGCTGTCGTTTCTCTGCCGCTAGATTTTGTCTTTAATTGAAAGTTTGCCGAATCATTGATGTGTGAGTTTAAACCGCATTCTAATCCGTGTATTAATCTAAATGTGTATGTTTAAATGATTTAAATGATTTGTATGCAGTAAAAGCAATCCTTAACATGCTTCAGTCATTATTAGTTATGGATGGGATTAGAATTGTGCAGTTGTAAATTATATAGTATTATTGAGTACTGATATTTGTACAGAATATTTTCACTGTAAAAAGCAATTAGTTAGGGGAGAGCGGGGACTAAAGTAACGTGGGACGAATGTAACAAAGCAATTTTCTCGAAGCCCTGACAACATTTGCTTTCCAGCCTATAACAGCACATTTAGCAAACAACCCTTGATAAAGCTGCCAAAATTCACCTGATTTTGGGACCGTGTCCCACGGTTAGGTCTGAATTTCAAGTTTTTAAGTGCGAAAATTAAATTATTGTAGTGGTTGTTTTTTTTTTTCTTACTACACGTTGTGTTTTTCTTTTCATGCATCACTTGAATGATCAATCCACAGGTTATTTAGTGCAATAACACATCCTTAAGTTAGCAATCTTTGAGTTTTTCAGTTTTAAAGTAAATCGGGTTTAAATGTCAAGAGTTCCTGTGAGGACGAAAGTAACACTGTCATTTATGTCCCACTGCTAATAGCCATACTTTATTTTTCACTTCCACGTTAGAGGTTTCAGTGTTTTGATTCATATGTTTAATAAAATTAATGCATATTGCCAATAATAATAAAAAATATCTTACTTTTTTAGAGAATTTTACCATATTGCATTGTTGGACTGCTTTTGAAACATTTGATAGAAGTGAAATTTAAAATGAAAAATCCATTTAATATTTTTTGCAAAAATAAAGGACAAAATATGTTTGCAGTGAACATTTACAAGGTCATAGTCAGATATATTTAAAATAAACAAGATTAAGCCAGTAAGTCTAGCAAATATTGTGTTACTTTTGACCCTCTCGTGTGTTACTTTTGTCCCTGCTGACGGGGGAAAAGTAATGTGCGATTTGTTTAAAGTGAAATTATTTTGAAGTTGTTCTACATTTTTTCACAGTACCACCCACTATTGATAGACCACTTGAGTTGGTAACCAGAGCAAATATATTTCTGTCTAAAACGTTATCTTTTAATTATAGGTTTTTATGAAAAATGGTATTCATCGCTCTCACCTACTAAAAAAAAGAGGGTAAACAATTGCCTTAAAAGCACCAAGTTGACTTTATTAAAAAAAAATTACTTTATATCATTGTAACTTTGAACTGTTTGAATATTGAATTGAATATATATTTACTTAATTTTTATGACAACAGATTTCAACTAATCAGAAGTCAACTAATTGCTTTAAAAGTCAGTATAAATTATTTTTGTTGTGCACAACTGTTGCGATAAACGATATTACTGAGATCATTTCATGCCACTGATTATATAATTATAATACAATACAGCATAATATAATGTAAATAGCCCTAAACACTTTCAAGGGACAAAGACTTTCCATTATTAAGGTTATTTAGAATCATTAGTAGAATCATTCGCTCACTGTTTGCGATGATGAAAGCTGCATTCTCTTAATTCTTATTCTCCAGTTGTCCTCATGAAATGGACATAATTTAAAATGTTTTCTATTCATCACAAAGCTCTTTGCGATTATTAGTTGAGATGTGCGTGCGATATAAAAAAAAGTTAATATGCTGTGGTGTTCCTGTTACTCGTCTTAAGTGTTTTGCAATTTCTTTCGGTGTTTGTGACATGTTTATGAGCAAGTTTGTTATTGAAGTGGCAGTGGTAGTATGTTAAAAAGTGGTAGTATGTTAAAAAGGTTGATGTTAAAATGTCCTATTGTATATATATATACACTATTAAATATCCAATTATAAACCTTGACACCAGTGAGGTAGAATGTAAATGTAATTGTAAAATGGCTTTAACAATATTTGTGAATTGCTTATATTTATTGCAACACCAAAAATGATTGAGGTCATGTCCAAGTATTGTACGATTAGTCGATATATTAATCATTGTGACGGGCCTATTAAAAGCTTAAGGTTTACTCACTTTTAAGGTTAAGTCAACTAATCACATTTAACATTGTTTTTTTTGCATAAGATAAACATCTATACCAAACAAACAGTGTTGTTTTTACTACCACACATAAAGATATGAAACTTCTAGGTTTATATATCTTGATATTAATTGATATTGATCCTTAAATCTTAAGATTGATCCTTTAGTCTGTGTGGTTTTGGTTAATGCGTGAATAAAATGGATGTGTAGGCATTATATCGCACGCACATCTCAACTAATAGTCGCAAGGAGCTTTGTGTTGAATAGAAAACATTTTAAATTATGTCCATTTCATGAGGACAATTGGAGAATAAGAATTAAGAGAATGCAGCTTTCATCATTGCAAACAGTGAGCGACTATGATCATTTGTTCCTCTTTACTGCTAGTTACAGCACAAAATAAACATGAATGAATTCTTACACCCTATTGTAATCAGTCCATCTTGGTTTCATCTGCAGAAAGATGTAAAACCAGTTTGTAAACAGTCACCTCAGTCAGGTCGTTCAGTTTCCACCTTAAGAAATCTTAAATATCTATAAAAAACTATCTATTAATTAAAATGTATACATTTAAATATTGGCACTAAATATGCCTATATTCATTATGTACTTATCCTGTCAGTGGAAAAATGTCATGAACTTATGAAATCCACTGTGTATATTCATTCATTCCTTTTCCTTCGGTTTAGTCTCTATTGCAGTGGTCACCACAGTGGAATGAACCGTCAACTATTTCAGCAATATTATATAGTGGATGCCCTTCCAGCTGCAACCCAGTACTGGAAAACACTCATTCACATTCACACACACACACACACACACATTATGGACAATTTAGTTTATTCAATTCACCTGTACCGCATGTCTGTGGACTGTGGGGGCAACTGGAGCACCCGGAGGAAAGCCAACTGCCATTGCACTCTCTGTCCACCAGACACTCTGGTGCATATTCATCTCTATATGCACCAAACACTTTCCTACAAACACTACATGAACTAAAAGAAAAATTAACTTGTTATAGACTTGTTATAAATTGCTGCTTTCCAGTGATTTGAAGCTTCTTTTATCTATTATTTTCTATTTTTCATCTTTTATTATTATTTGTAAGTTTGGATAAAAGCATCTGCTTAACGAATACATGTAAATACTCTACAAATGTATTTTAAAATATAAAAATAAATTAAAATTGTACTATTGTTATGCAGTATGAAATTTCAAATTGAAATATAAAATTCTGTTCTGTATTTTTACCACTTTGTTGATCAACCTTATGTATTTAAAACATTAAAAAAAACAACTTATCAACCCCAAATGGTTGAAGTGGTCACAAATGAAAAGCCTTATTCAATGGCTCTTGCAAGCAACGTTTTATATTGAAAACAGATCAGTCATGCACTTTTCTGCCAACCGCATGCAATCGTCACATTATCGTGCATGTTTTTTAAATAAGAAGAGCACACGCAGGGCTGTGCATCTGCACGGCAGGCCAGTTTACCTCTTAATTCTGGGTTCCATTCAGCTAAATTCCTGCAGGAATAAGAATTTCCTGTTTATTTTCCATTGATTTCTTTAGATAGCTGGGGCCATAAAACAATCTCAAGCTCTTTAAGTAATTGAGGTGGTAGATTTGGACAGAGTAAATGAAAACTACTTAATGTGCAATCAAAGACAATCCTAAGGATACATTTTCGTAGCACAAACTGTGGTCAAATAAACATTAATAGATAGTGGTAAACGCCTTGGAAAAGTTTTGACATTTGAATAAATAGCTTTTTGTATTGCCAGAATTGGATGTAAAAGCTCTTTAAATTTTTTTAACTTCTTGCATTGGTTTAGAGTTTAAATTCTACTTCATTTTCTTTGAAAATGGATTTGTTTTGGATTAGAATTCATTTTTTGGGAAATCATTCACAAGGGAACACGAGATGGTGGTTCCCAATAATTGGCCCAGCTCAACAAAAATATCACTTCATCAATCTGTTCTCAGTTTAGCAGCGTTAACATTTCAAATGAGTCGTTTCAGGGTGCACCGAACTCATTCGGGACGTCCAGAATTAGTTTTGAACACAGGTGTCAGCTGTGGTGACCGCAAGTTTCTAATATGACTTCAGTGTTGCTCTCCGGCTTACACTACAGTATGTTCTCGAACAAAATAAAAAGCTTGTTCCAAATCCCACTTTATATTAGGTGGCCTTAACTATTATGTACTTGCATCGAAAAATAAATACAATGTACTTAGTGTGTTCATACACTGTAAAAAGAAATCTGTTATTTAACAGTTTCCGTATTTTGTGTTTTCCATTTATTTACGATTGTAAGTTGCATTATGGGACCTTGATCTCTGCTCTGTCGACTTTTGATGTTGAAAATTCAACTCTACAGTTTAGCAAAGTGATTTTTATTGACATTTTAGTAGTTTGAAATAATATAATGTATAATAATATAAGGTATATATAACATCAACCCAGACAATATGTCATTTTAAACTATTAAAATTATGAAATAAAAGTCACTTATTCCAACTTTTTAAGGCTAAAGGTTGTCAGAAGAAAGATCAAGGTTTCATAATGTGATTCAAAAGCATAAATAAAATACAGAAAACTGCTAATTTATGAATATCTTTTACAGTGTATTGTATTGCAGAACACTTGTAGTGGGATACGGGTACACTGCAAAAAAACTATTGCTGCCTATATATTTTTTGTTTAATCAAATTAAATATTCTAGTCATTTCAACATACATTAGTCAAACTGACAAAAAATTATAAATTAAACCTGATAAACCTGAAATAAGTTAAAGTAGCATAAAAACATTTGTTGTCATGACTTTTTGACATATCATTTTTTACAGTGTAAGGTTATGGTGGGTTAAGGTGTAAGGGATGGTCAACAGTGTAATTAAAAATGTAATTAGATGTAATTACATGCAGGTATTTAATCAGTCATAAAAGGCCCACGCGGAATATGCACATGCAGACACCCACAGATTTTAAGCCCATCGTTGAGTCTATTTTTTTACTTGTGTAAATTTATATATTCAGTTTTTAAATTAATTTCAGTAATACTATTGACAAATATGAAAATGTTCATATGATTTATTTACAATACAGTTTATAAAGTAATATTTTCTGTCTTTTAGTATATATCAGAATCAGAATGGGTTTTATATTATATAAGAGAATTGCTTTGTTTACCAAATAAGTGGATCTAATTGGATTTGCATTGTAAAAGTTAAATAAAAGTTAAAAAGGTATAATTTTTTATTTCATATATTAAGTTTTTAGTTACGATACTCCTAAAATCATTCCGTATAAATTCGCAGATTGTTTTTACTAAATTCTGTGCAGAAATGTCTACAGGTTCTGTCTTGGCCTAGTCATAGGTACAATGTAAAAATGTGTATTTGCACAATAAGTACATTGTAACAAATGATTAATTTCATCATAAGTACATATTAGTTAAGGCCACCTAATATAAAGAGGGACCAAAACTGAATACATTTAAAATAAAATAAAAAAATATGATTTTATTTATTTATTTATTTATTTATTATTCATTTATTTTTTAAGCAGGTAAACATGTTTGCGTAAATGCACATCAATCAAAATGAAGCAATTGAAGTAATGGCTATTTCAAGATTGATTTATCAGCGATCAGGCTGTAAAATGTATCCTTTTAAGTGTTTCCTTGGAAACGTAACGTGAAGGACTTGGCTTTGCCGTGCACCCTGTTGTTTTAAGTGACTTTAATGGAGTGGCTGGTTTATGCTGGGGACATAAACACTGAAAGGTTATTGGTAATATGGATTAATGGTGCGAGGGGAAATACTCAGGCATGTTTCCTGCTGTTTGATGTAGTTCTTTACATACACAGCATCCACGCGTACACTGTTCTCAGCGGGTACTTTCTTAATTACAGGAAATAACCTGTTGTGAGCCATAGAAGAAACCGCATGCTTTTCTGAAAACCAATTGATTTCATCATACTGTACATTAATGACCTGAGGGAAGTACGATCTGAAACTATTTGCCCACACTTTTGGAAACTGTCTGAACTTGATTGTGTAATGATTATGTCGAAATCATTTGAGGTAATCAATAGTGACGTAGAACAACATTTATTAAGTCAAGTTGAGCTTTATTGTTTATTGTTTACTTTATTATTTACTTTATTGTTTATAAGTTACAAAATAGATGTTTAAACTTTCTTTTTAGAGTGTCCAAAAAACGTTTCATGGGTTCCATTAAAAAAAATAAATAAATTGAACAGTACAACTGTTTTCAATATGTCAGAACAAGAAATGATGAGCACTAGCCAAAGATTTATGAAGGATCACGTAGCGCTGAAAACATAACAGCAATACATTAAATTAAATAAGTAACTGTTTGGGGTTATACATAAAACATTAAACATTATAGTACTTATACAATAGACATTTTAGTAATATTTAAATGAATTAGTATATTATTTATGATATAATATGCATAAAATAAAAGTAATTGACAAGATGTACAGCACTTACTAGAAAGTTAGGGTTTGGTTTATGTTTATTGCATGTAATCATGTATAATTTATTGTTATTACCATGCAGTGTGTTAAAGACAAGACTTTTAAGTTAAAGTGTTGGCCAATATTTATAGAGGATATTATCAAATATTTACTATTTATAAATCTTTTTGGATGGCTGTGTTAGAACAGTACTGATCTTTCTAATACAATCAAAGAGAAAATAGGGAAATCTATCTAATCAAACTGAAGTAGGAAATGAACATGCATAATACTGATTAATTTCATAATTATTAATAATTGTAATTAATGTAAAAGTTATTTAAAACTTGAATAGAATTTAAAATAAAATGTTGTCCATATATATAATATAATATTTGTATGTATTTTATTTTATAAATGTAAAATTCCTTGCATATTTGAGACACACTTTTACAGTCTTGAGAGGAGATGTTCTTTTGATAAGTATTGATAGGTCAGCAAAAACAAGAACACTCACACAATCTTAACGCCCAGAAATGTGTCGATACTCAAAAGAATTAGCCCTTTCTCCAAGCTTTTCATGCTTTGACTTGAAATCGGTTCATCAAGGACAGATTGGATAATTACAAATGAGAATCCAATACCTCTGTTGACTCTTTTGGGACATAAATATATATGATCGTGCATTCGGCAGGTAACAACCTCCATCCTGCTGATGACAAAAACATCAGTCCAGCCTCTCCAGCGTGTACAAAAAAACAGACATGCTTTTGTTTTTAGACCATTCTGTGAATAGAAAACTGATGCCCCCCACATCCCCTCCCACCCCCATCAACTAGTGCATTTCTGGAAAAATCTCCCACAAAACGTCAAAAACAAAAAAGGAAATGTCTTTGAAAAAGGCATTCTCACATTTCAGCATGCTGTAGCATGGTCAGGACTCCACTCTCGGCTTGCTTTTTTTTGGGGAGGAGCTGCTTTTAGACGCTGTGTTTGCGCAAATCTGCTGAGGGGTTAAGAGGGGAGATACAGCATTAGGCTCATACCTGCTTTGCAAACGGACGGATACTCGACCTTCAATGCAGTGCCAGGAGCTCCTCGTGCAGGGCCTGAGTTTAGGGATGATCCTGGGAGGGGTAATGCACTTTATTTGTCTCATGAAGTCCCACGCTGCCTATGGCCGCTACGTGGACACCTCGGGCAGCTCCATGATGGTGCCCGCAAGGCTAGCGTGGTTCCTCCAGGAACTTCCAGCTTTACTGGTGCCCCTGCTTTTGATGATCACCACCGATGGAAACCACGACACTGGGAAACACCTGATGCTCTGGACTTTCTGCCTGCACTACTTCCAAAGGTAAACTGGAGCAAAAAAATGGGGTAGAGACAGTTTTTACTCAGAACTTGCTGGCACATTTTCACAATCAGTAAGAAATGGCAAGTAACATTTAAATGTAAAATTTGGAGGTAGAAAAACTTTTTTCATTGGAAATCAAACCGTGTGCATGATGGAGAAACCACTGGCGCGGATGATGAAAAACTATAAACTGTTAGGGTGATCAGATTTCTAAAATGGAAACTGGAGACGTTTCCAAGTTCAGCTGTCAAAATATCATTGAAATCACACTTGCTGTCTATAATTTATCTTTTTTTTGGTATGTATTTTAATTGTTGCGAGTCCCACAGAACTAGATGTATTATTCTTATCAATAATAAATATAATGTTTGCCAACTGGTTTAATACAATTCACCAAAGTTGCACTACAAATTATATTAAATAGAAAACAGACTATTGCGGCAAAAGTAAAACTGAAACAAAACTGTTTCATTTTGTATTTTATACTGTAACAATAACTTTTTTTAACTTTTCAAATATCATTCTAGGTTTGTACTTTTGGAACTGGATCTTTACTACCCCAAAATTGGATTATTAATTAGCATTTTAAGCTCATTTTGAATCCAAAGTAAATGCTTTTTTTGCATATGTAATTGCTGCAAGTGTTATTGTTTAGTTGATTATTATCACAAACAGTAAAACAGCGAAACTACACCCTCAAGCTATGTTATGCAGTACATAAAAACACTACTGTTTTAATTTAACATGAATGTATGTGACTAGCTTAACAGCAATAACACTGTCTCTTTATCAATACGATGATCATTTTTTTCTGCTGTAGTCCAGGTTCAGTTCTTCATGGCTAAAGATGCTGTAAACGATTAATTAATCTGTTTAGATGGCTGCACCCTCTGTTGGTGACAATATTCAAAAGATTGCTCTGGTAAACAACCAACCAACCATTTTGATCAGGTCATTTTTATTTTATCTTATTTTATTTTTATTGATGTGCTGTAAAATGTAGACTGGTTCAGACTCCAATTTTAACAGAATACCAAAAAAGCCAATATACTATACTGGTCAATATACTATATTTAAGAACATTTATGTGTTATTGTTTTTTTTGTTGGCAATGGTTTGCCTCCTCCAAAACATACACAGGCAGTTGCAGACCTTAAGTCTCATTAGCATAGATTACTTTAAGGTACCTTGAGATTACCTTAAGTCTCATTTACAAGTGAGAAAATATTATACTTCTAAGTGCATAATATTACAGTGGCAACATAATAAGGCCATGTGTCCACAAAAGAGTTTAATCCAGCGTTTTAAAAAAATGTGCTGAGATGGGGAATGTTCAACTCTGAGTTAAACGCAGCATTGCAGAAAAATAAGTGCTCAGTAGAAAAGTGCTGATTTTCAGACAAGCGGTCTGTAGTCGGAATCTACTGATAACCTGACCTGTCTGCGCAAACAAAGTGCACAGATGTTTGCAAATTTTGACAGGCAGGAAAACATTTTGTTGATTAGACTTTTTTTTTTGTCCTAGAAAAAACAATATAAATACTTTTGACCACTTACATTTACATTGTTGATTGGGCAGTTTTTTTTTGTCCTACGCCTTCCACAAGCAATAAAAACACTTTCGACCACTTACATTTGCAGATGCTTTTGTCCAAAGCAACTTAAAATTGAAGACACATTCAGTGATTCAACAAAAAGAGGCAGTACACACAAGAGGTGTGCAAATGTACAAAACTGGTGCAAGTGTCAGATAAAGTCTCAAAGATGAGAGAGTGTGTTTTCTACAGGGTTTTTGTCGTGCCCACTCACCTCAGTTTTGGGTTGTCATGTGGTGGGGTGGGGGAGAGAAGAGGGGGTCCTGGTTTTGTTCACAGGGGTTCAGGTGATCCCAGAAGATATGTTTTTTTGTTGTTGTTGTCGTTTGAATTATATTAATTATAATAATAATTCCCTTTTATTTATATAGGGCTTTTTCTGGACATTCAAATCGCTTTAGAAATTTTTTTTGGGGGGGGGGAATCTCCTCATCCACCACCGGATTACACGACGGCAGCCATATTGCGCCAGACCGCACACCACACACCAGCTGATTGGTGGAGAGGTGACAGAGTGATGAAGCCAATTATCATATGGGGATGGTTAGGAGGCCATGATGGACAGAGGCCAGTGAGCAAATTTCCCAGGATGACGGGGTTAAATCCCTACTCTTTTTAGAAGGACATCCTGGGATTTTTACCCCAGAGAGTCAGGACCTCGGTTTAACATCTCATCCGAAAGACGGTTGAATCAGCAGATCACTAGTAGTTTAATGTAGGGCATTAGCTTGAGTGCTACTGAGATGTGAAAAGACTTTCAACCAGCATAACCAAAACGTTTTTTGAACCAAACTACACTGCCTTAAAGAGATCATAAGTAAGAAGATGACCATTTCAAAAAATATAGGTCAGTTTTAAAAAAAAATAAAGGTCTAGGAATTTACCATTATGAGAAGATTTACCAGTAATGTGTGAACACTGTGTGAAGGCAGAACTAAATTACCAATAAATATCAGGGTTAGAACGCTCTGATATAAGAGTACCTCTGTGCCAGTCGTAGCATTCTGATCTGATCTGATCTGGATGATGCATTTATGTGCTGTTGGATGTGCAAATGTCCAATGCACAAACCTCTGTGCAGTAATGTGTAAACAGCACTGTTTTTTAGCGGCATGTAGTGCCTCTTCCTTTGAATGCTAGCATTTGAAGTTGTCTAACAAGATGCCTCTGAGCCCAATGCAGCTGCATGAAAACATTTGACACAAAAGTTATGGGTCCCCCTTTATATAGAGCTGTAACTACTATGCACTTACATCAAAAAAATAAGTACAGTGTATTTATTGTGTTCGTATTGTGTTGCATATGAATTATATGGGTATGGTCAGAGACATGTTTAGTCGTTTAAGGGTGAGTTAAGGTGTAGGGGATGGGTCAACACTGCAATTATAAATGTAATTACAGACATTAATTACAAACGGAATTACATAGAGATCATTTTTAAAAGATAAGTACATTCTTAAAACGTGTATGTACATAGTAAGTGCATTGTACTAAACGATTAAATTAAATATAAGTGCACTTAATATAAAGTTGGACCTAATTAGGTTTTTAATTTTTCAGCAAAATGCTGACCATGTGTAGCCCTTCAGGAAGGTGCAGCCATTTAGAGCTTTTCAGAATTTACTGGTGTTTTGAAACTCTTAATTGTGCTTGAGGATTTTTGCATGTACCGGCAAAGTGGTTCCAGTAATTTTACAGCAATTTACTGGTATTACAGTGTAAAAGCGGTCTAATTTTGTTATGCAAAGGAATTCTCTTATACACAGCTGTATCTATATTGTCTACGCTCTGAAATATACAGTTGAATTCAACATTATTAACAATTAATAGCACTATTAGCACTCCTGTGATTTTTTTTCAAATATTTCCCAAATGATGTTTAACAGAGCAAAGGATTTTTCACAGTGTTTCCTATAATATTGTTTCTTCTGGAGAAAGTCTTTGTTTTATTTCGGCTAGTATAAAAACAGTTTTAAAATTTAACTGTTGGTTAACTGGGTTCAATATTATTAGCCGCCTTAAGCAATATTTTTTTCAATTGTCTACAGAACAAACCAACATTATACAATGACTTGTCTAATTACCCTAACTTGTCTAATTAACCTAGTTAAGCCTTCAAATTGCACTTTAAACTGAATACTAATATCTTGAAAATTATCTTGTGAATTATTATGTACTGTCATCATGGCAATGATAAAAGAAATCAGTTATTAAAAATTGAGTTATTAAAACTATTGTGTTTAGAAATTTGTTTAGAAAAAATCTTCTTTCCGTTAAACAGAAATTGGGGAAAAAAATATACAGGTGGGCTAATAATTCAGGAGGGCTAATAATTCTGACTTCAACTGTACATTGTCATTCATTCATTTTCTTTTTGGCTTAGTCCCTGTATTAATCTGCGGTCGCCACAGCGGAATGAACCGCCAACTTATCCAGCATATGTTTTACGCAGCGGATGCCCTTCCAACTGCAACCCATCACTGGGAAACATCCATACACACCCATTCACACTCATACACTACGGACAATTTAGCTTATCCAATTTACCTATAGCGCATGTCTTTGGACTTTTGGGGGAAACCGGAGCACCCGGAGGAAACCCACGTGAACACGGGTAGAACATGCAAACTCCTTACAGAAATGCCAACTGACCCAGCCGAGGCCCGAACCAGAGACCTTCTTGCTGTGAGGCGATTGTGCTACCCATTGCGCCACAGCGTTGCCCACTGTACATTGTAATGCAACTGACATCACTATAATTTTAAATACTTCATCTGTCGATATGATATCATTATGATTAGATGCTTTCTTAAATGTTGTCTTCTCACTGCTGTCGTTTTTGTTGTGTTTATTTGTTTGTTAATGAGGAAAGTGTGTGGCACATTTTGAAATATTCACCTAGTAGACTGTCTGGGCTCTATTCCAGAAAGAAAGGTTAACTTAACATCTGCTAAACCCTGAACTCTGTGTTGATTAAATCTAAACCTGCTCACTCGAGGTGTGTCCGTTACAAAAGTGCTCCTGGGAATAACTTCAGTCATCTTAGAGTATGTTAACCGCGAACACAAAATACAATCTCTACAGAATGCCGAAACCACGAGTCCCCATAGAAACAGAAATCAAAAAGACGTCAGCATGCCACACCTCTTCTTTCTTCTTCTTATTCAGTTTAATGATGAGTTACATTCTTAACGTTTATCGCCTCTATTGGTAATTGTTTATTATTTTATAATATTGATCTTAATTTTTTCATATTTGTTTTATTGTGAACACCAGTGATGGGTTGCAGCTGGAAGGGCATCCGCTGCGTAAAACATATGCTGGATAAATTGGCAGTTCATTCCGCTGTGGCGATCCCAGATTAATAAAAGGGACTAAGCCGAAAAGAAAATGAATGAATGAATTATTGTGAGCAAGAATTAGAAACTTTGCAAGATGATGACTATAAATTAAATGTATGATTAATTGAAATTGCAAAAATCCTTGCAAGATAATGTAAGTTTATATATATATTTTAAGTTGGTTGGTTGTTTTTTTTTCCACATTTCTTATAAAGTGATATGAATATTACTATAATAAAATTACATTAGTGATACGTTTTTATTGAAAGTATCCTGTTGCTGTAATAATGAAATATAGTGCATATCCAGATGTGGAACTAACAGTGAAACATACTCCAGAGCAAAACGTTAAAAGCACAAAAGCTTGCATCCCAGATAAAAAGTACATACATTTCACGTAGCCCTTTGAAGCTGCACAGATACTGCAGTTTGAAAGTTCAAACCACTGAGCACCACAGAAGTCCACTATATGAACATATACTTAAACTTAACTGTGTATGTCACATAATCTACTTTCTGGAATCTGCTTTCCCTGATCAAATAGCACAAAATACCTTTGCCTAGAGCATGTTAAGGTATTGAATTATATTCAGTCTTTCATACAGTTTGCACAATTGTGAGCCCAAGCAATGCTTTTCTGGCTTCAGTTCACTACTTCACTTAAAGGATTAGTTCTCTTCAAGAATAAAAATTCCTCATAATTTACTCACCATTTAATTGTCAACTTGTCATCCAACATGTTATTTATTTATTTATTTATTTTTTTTTTTACTTTCTCCAGTGAAAAGTAAATTATGTGTTTTTTTATAACATCTTTTTTCTTCATCTGTGGTGCTCTGTGTTCTGAACTTTCGAACTACAGTTTCTATGGAGCTTCAAAGGGCTACATGATCCCAATGGAGAAATGAGAGTCTGTCTTAGCCATTTTTATGAATAAATAAATAAATAAATAAATAAATAAATACATAAATAAAAAAACTGTATGTGCTTTTTAACCACAAAAAGCTGATCTGGGATGCAAGGTTTTGGAATTCAAATTTTTCCTTTTCCTTAAAGACAAATGACTAATCATTTCTTTTTCCTCCTCTGGGATCTTGCAGAGCTCTTTGATGCTGAAACATTAATTTGGAAGTTGGAAGAACCATAGGCATCCACTATTTGTAAAAAATAAAATAAAATAAAATCTGCAATCTTTTTGTCAAAAAATGTTATTTCAAAGAAAGGAATTATTCATCTTGACACGGGGTTGTGTAAATCGTAGAGAAATGTTAATTCTGCTAGTGAACTAATCACCTAATGTCTACTGGTATATCACTAATAACGGTTTTTGCATATTCTACATATAGCCCTTTTAATGTAACAACATTATTGAAAGATTGCTATGGTAACACTTCAAAATAATGGTCCATTAGTTAAAGTTAATTATGCATTTATAGTGTATTCATGTATTTACATGTATTTATACATAGTTATGTATTTACTTACATGAACAAACTATCAGTAATACATTTATTACAGCATTTGTTATCGTTAGTTAATGTTATTTAGTGGGTAGCATGTGCATTTAGTGGGTAGCATGCGCAGTGGGTAGCATGTTCGCCTCACAGCAAGAAGGTCGCTGGTTTGAGCCTCGGCTGGGTCAGTTGGCATTTCTGTGTGCAGTTTGCATGTTCTCCCTGTGTTGGCGTGGGTTTCCTCCGGGTGCTCCTGTTCCCCCACAAGTCCAAAGACATGCGGTACAGGTGAATTGGGTAAGCTAAATTGTCCGTAGTGTATGAGTGTGAATGGGTGTGTATGGATGTTTCCCAGAGATGGGTTGTGGCTGGAAGGGCGCTGCGTAAAACATATGCTGGATAAGTTGGCGGTTCATTCCGCTGTGGCGACCCCAGATTAATAAAGGGACTAAGCCGAAATGAAAACGAACGAATAGTTCATGTTAACTTACAGTGCATAGTTTGATAATGCATTAGTAAAACTTGAACTATGAGTAATAAATGCTTTACAAGATTATTTATAATTATAGTTAATGTTAAAATACATTAACTAACATTAACTATTGGATCATTATTTTAACTTGTTACCATTGCTAGTATAAAAAGCTGATATGCTAAGAACGGATGACTCTGTGTGGATCATAACAACATTAAAATTACATCGGCATGCCATTAGACCACACTCAAATGATTTTGTTCAAACCACTAATTTAAAATAAGTTGAAACAACACAATTATTTTGTGTTTTTAGGTACAACTTAATTGTTTTATGTTCAATCCACTCAAAATTTGTAAAAATGTCAAAAGTTGATTTAATCGATTTGTGTTGTGACAACATGAATTAATTGTGTTGAACCAAGCGCATTTTTGCTAGTGAATTGTTTATTTAACTTGCTGTAAACCCAAATCCAGTCACGCCATTTCACAAACCTGGATGTGCTATCTAGCTCACCCAGAACAAATGAGGAAAAAAAATACCCTTAATCCAAAGACAAAAGGGATCACGCTAGGCAGAATGTTCTAGATTCCTGCTCCTTTCGACAATCACGTTCTGTTCACAACAAATCAAGCCTGCAGAAATGTAACAGCAGAAATAATTTGACTAATTACACTTAACTGCCCCCTAAATAAAGTGTCAATAAAGTGAGAAATGCCTGAATAATTGAACGGAAACATGATCTGGACAAAACACAACAGGTTTGCGAGCTGGTGTTATGATCTGATAATTGTACTGTACCACAAATTTACCTCAGTACTGTAATGCACTATAGGCAGATGACCAAACGATTGTATTTAATATGTATGAACTTTCCGGTTTCCAGGAGCTGTATCTACTCTTTGCTGACCAAGGGACGGCCGTATCCATTTAACATCATGCTAACAGGGGTGGTGGTTTGTTCTATTAACGGCTTCCTGCAGGCACACTATCTGCTGCACTGTGCTACATTTCACAACACATGGTTTTCTGATGCCTGTTTACTAACTGGTAAAACTAATAATAATTTAATAATGGGGGGTTGTGCAAAATTCTGAAATGAATTGAGAACCAAAACTGTGGCATAAGGGGATGGGCAACTATTAGTTACATTTTTATTTAAGAAAGTGGAATTAAATCGAGGGTACATTCAAAAAAATTCAGGTTACGCTTTATTTTACGGTGCCTTGTTACATCGTAATCACTCAGTTAATTACTGAGTAATATTAATTCACAACCCTTACTTATAGAGTTGGGTTTAAGGTTATTGCATGTAATTATGTATAATTACCTGTCATTACTATAGTAAATAAACTCAATAACAGTCAATACGTTTACAGGCTATTTTTACTGAAAGAATTGTATTTATTAAATGCACATATGAAAAAAAAAAATACTATAGTAATTTTTTGTAAATACTGTAATGTTTTTGATGGGCGGCACGGTGATTCAGAAGGTTGCTGGTTCCAGTCCTGTCTGGGCCAGTTGGCATTTCTGTGTGGAGTTTGCATGTTCTCCCCGTGTTGGCATGAGTTTCCTCCGGGTGCTCCGGTTTCACCCACAGTCCAAAGACATGCGCTATAAGTGAATTGGATTAACTAAATTGTCCGTAGTGTATGAGTGTGTGTGAATGCGAGAGTGTATGGGTGTTTCCCAGTACTGGGTTGTGGCTGGAAGAGCATCCGCTGTGTAAAACATATGCTGGAATACTTGTCGGTTCATTCCGCTGTGGCGACCTCTGATAAATCAGAGATTAAACAGAAGGAAAATGAATGAATGAATTAATGTAATGTTTTTGATCCATACTAAAGTACTTGAATCGATCTGTTGTGATAATTTTTTTTAATAGTTTTTATAGTAACACAACAACTATAGTAATATAAACAAATCACCCAATACTGTAAAACCCAATATACCAGAGTCTACTGTAGCAAAAACTAAAGTATACTACAGTATTGATTACAATTTATCAGTTCACTATAGTTAATACTAGAGTATGCTGTAGCATTCATGAACAAAGACTGATTACATACTATAGTATGGTTCAAAACCACTATGTTATTAACTATAAATTACTATAGTATTTATTCACATGGGCTTTAATAGGCTTTTTACACAGAATTTTAATGACATTGCATTGTTTAGTGGTTTATGTTTCAAATAAATGTCTGTAAATTAAAAGGAAAATGGATATCACTGGTACTGGATATTATCAAATTTTCTATGGCTTTTTTTCATACAGTATACATCTGATAACAGCACTATTAAATAAATAACACTTTAACTTGCACACTAAGTAATTTTTTTATTTTAATGATAAACTATGGACAAAGGGTCAATAAGTCAATAAAGTTCCTGTTAAAGTAATAAAGAGTTAATGAAGTTTAAGTTGCGCATGTATATACATGATAATTATTTTGAACTGTATCTTTGCTTCTAGGTCTGATCATATTTTTCCTAGGAATGGGAATCAATATCCACAGTGACCACATTCTTCGAAGCCTGAGAAATCCTGGAGAAATATCCTATAAAATCCCGAGAGGTACAAATACATCGGGTTCTTTGTAATGTTAGCAACACTCATCATTTACTGTCTCTATCTCAGTCTCTGTAAGCAAACCGCAATTAGTGTCCCCGAATAAATGCTGAGCTGATTTATGTGTTTGTTTTAACTGCAGGCGGCATGTTCGAGTACGTGTCTGGAGCAAATTTCTTTGGGGAGATTGTGGAGTGGCTGGGATACGCTGTTGCTACATGGTCTTTACCAACGTTCGCTTTTGCTTTTTTCACAATTTGCTTCATAGGCCCCAGAGCCTATCATCATCACAAGTAAACCCGAATTTCAACAATTACTCAGAAATATACAAACTGCACTACTCTGACATGCTGTCATTTGGAATTTCGATTGATTCAGTAAATTGATTTTCGACAGCACAATGCCGTGATGCACCGAAATAAATGTTAGAAGTGGTTTCTCTAATCTCTTCCAGGTTTTATAATGAGAAGTTCAAAGATTTCCCCAGATCAAGAAGATCTCTCATTCCCTTCATCTTCTGAGGAGCCACGACGGATAAAGTGAATTCATCTCCTCACAAGAGCTCTTCTTGGGGTTGTTTTCATTACCTGATTTACCATACATTTATGTGAGAAATTTTACCACACGTAGGAAAGTATCTAAAATGTATAACTCGAATATGTTAACATTGTTGGTAATGTTTTTTATTTCCATGATATAGGCTAAATCATATAACAGAATCTTTTTATTACTTGTATATGTGTATGTAGTTGCAGTTGTTAGAGTGAAACTGTCATTTTAGTGGTAATTGTAAGTGAGTTGACTACCCTAAAGAGTGTAAACACAGACTTTGTGATGCTAGTATTAAAACCTAAGCGTCCTAACCTACTCGTTTGAAAATCGGTAATTGAATTTTGATGCCCAATGAGGGGCAATGCCATTGTCTGGTAAATCTGAACACAATTTTGCAATTAAAGTTGGTGATGCTAATTTCACTTCATCTTTGAAGTAAGAAGAAATGAACAGAACAATTAAACTTTGTGTTTTGGAAATGTTGTTAATCTTCAGAGTGATTTAATAAGACAATCTTTTTTAATCAAGAAGATGGAAGGAGGACGGAAAGAGAAGGATGTGGCTTTTGGATCAAAAAATATGAATTTGTTCAAAATATGAATCAGTGGTGGGTATTTCTATAAAATATCTGGTGTAAAACTGTTAGGTTTATAGGTTTTCTGTGGAAGCAAAGTGCTAGTGTCAACTAAAAGCATATAAGCTACAGTATAGCAAATATTGTAAGCAAGCTGTGGAATCAGAAAAAGCTAAAACATTTGAAAAAGAAAATCCATAAATTGTTATAAAGACAAGTATTTACGGTACCTCACTCCTCATCAGTCGTCAGTTATGGGCATTTAGGGCTAGTGTACTACCTTCACGCCAAACGAATCGCTCTTTTGATTTGAATCAGTTGAATCGATTCAGTAAAACGTCCGAGTGATTTTCTTGAAACTGAAGAGGTATAAAGCAAGTGACTTACTGGCTGAGTGAAGAACTCTTATCTTTTACAGTCATTGTCTCAAACATGTAATGAATCGTTCGATGAGCTGTTACAGTATAAAGACAAAATGACTCAAAATCTTTAATTAATGAGGCATAGTTACATTAGCTGAATAACAACTGGAATGTTAAAATACAAGATGGATATGAAACCAAAACTACCTTTTGTGAAGAACTAGCCTACTAGGAAACATGCCCGTTGTTCTTTTTTACAACATATAATTTCGTTTAAAATAGAAACGTCTGTGTGGGAATTAAGCTGATGTTTTCATCCTTATACTGCAATAATTTCATTAACGCTACCTGGAGATATGTGACTTGCTTAACGGCACAATGACAGTAACTCAGACAGACTCCAAAAGTAACCTTTTACCACACCCAGGGCCCTATGACAGCAACATATATTTTGGGGGGGGGATTGGGGGCCGCCTTAGAATCGCCCTAACTTTTCACCCCCCTAGCGGCATAAAGGTTTTTTGTAAATATTTTTTACTGCCTAATTATTATGAACATTGTTAATATTATTTGCCAAACGTTAAACCAGAGGCTAAATAATGCAGAGAAACTTTAATTCATGTTGTATTTTTTTAGTGTTTATTAAGCGATTCAAACTTGCTGCACTACACGTGGAGCTGCATTTATTGCAAAGTTACTCTGAGAAATTGAAAACATTGCTATCATGAACTTCGTATCTAAAAAGATCAAAGTGCTGCACATTTGCATATGTTGTATGATGTATATATTGCATATATACATCATTACAATGCAGTCTTTGCAATCAAATAAACATGCTAAAGTATACTGCATTCTCAGGTGGTAGAAATAATGGTAACTGGCTATTAGCAAGCGTTTTATTACTTTGCTAATAATTAGCAAGCATTTAATTACTCATATTTTTGTTTTGAGTAAGAAATATTTAACATTTTATGTTAACACATGGAGAACAAAAAGAAGAACATCTGATTATAAAAATCCATCAAACCACCATCCTTTATTCAATCCAGTTCTTCACCAAAATTCAATTAACATCTTTGATTATATATTTTACATCAAGAACCAAACTAGCCATCTCAACTGCCACATTCAAAGCATTAAGCTTGGCAGAGAATGAATCTAATATTTTAGGCTGAGTGTCACTGTTTTCTAGGAAAACAGGAGAAAAGGTCTGACAAGCTGTATTTAGATGAGTCTTCTCCAGGTTGGATCTGTCCTCCAGCAGTCCACAACCACAGGTGTGCTTAACTTCGGTCTGAGAACTGATGTCCATGACCCAGCTGTGGGCATATGTCAGGTCAATAAGACAATCCTGTCCATCATGCTCTAAGGAAAGAGCCACAGCGAGCAAAGAGCTGCGGAATGACTCGACTGCTATCAGAAACTCTGAATGAGAAATACCCAGAGCTGCAGCTGTGGTTGCATCTATGGACTGATTCTGTGAAGTAAATGACAAGAATTAAAACAGAAATGAATGAATTAATAGGTATTTCAATGGCATGTCTATTGTGTCTCTGATAGGTGCAACATCCAGCTATTGACCTTATTCTTCAATGTGGAAGTGTGCTCGTTTTTGCGATTGTTTTAGAACTTCCTATTCAGTTGCCTATGGGAGAAATGACTAGAAATAATAAGTCAGAAAACGGTCAAACACTTTCTCTACAAACAAGAGTGTTCATGACTATACAGGCAAAGTAGAATAATATAATAAGAAAATAACAGTTTGCAACATCAAGCAGCATAACGAGCTGTTTTTAACATCTAAAAATGAATGGAAGTGAATGAAACCCGGAAGCCACAAATATTCAAATGGCTGCGCCCGCTTGTACGCAAAGAATAAGGTCAATAGGGATTCCTCAGGGCTTAGTACTTGGACCAGCCGATTTGCCTTAAACAACATTAATAGGATCACATCCTTCTGTTCAGAGCATGCTACACAACTCCTTGTCTTGTTTTTCAAGATTCAAGTTTATTAATTGGTATCTTACAGTTACAACATTCATCAAACTTTGTCAAATCTTTTTAAATACATTTTTACCAGCGCAGCCTCAACATAATTTTTTTTACAATTATTTAATGCAAAAATGTAACTGTACACTGAATTTAAATTAACAGAAAATGTTATTATGACCAAGAGCAATGTTGTAAACAGTTTTATAGTATCTTTTTATGTTTTTTTGTTTTGTTTTTTGGAGGCGCACACCTATTCCTTAAAATGATGTAACCCAAAATTGTGAATGATCCAACAAAAGCTGCAAACTGTAATGGTTTGTACACCAACCCCCCCAAAACAAAAATATATAATTTTATATTATAATTTCTGAATAAGGAATGTATAATGCATGACAATTCTGACTTGTGAAACTTCTAATCAATATTGTAGATTTGCACGTCAATCTGATGTGTAACTCAGTGTAATAGAATACCATGTGTGAGATGTGGGTGGCCAGCTGTGTTTCTGTGCAGCCTCCTCCAAGCAGGGCGTAGGGCTCCCTCAGAGTCAGTCGCAACACATGTTCTGCTCTCTGGCATGTCATCTGTCCGACAAATGGAACAAATGTTCATCATTTCAGAGCAATGAAAGAGGAAATCAATGCAATACATTTGAATGAACAACAAATGGAGTCCAGTAAATCTAAAAAAAAGTTTGACTATATTTGGAATCACTTGAAAAGTTGAAATCTTACAAATACAATTAAGATACAAATACAATATAAATTAATATCTTGGAGAATACTTAAAACAAACAGAAAATATTTAAAGTCTGCATGAACCGGAAGCTGTGATCTTTTTTTTTTTTTCAAAATTTGATCATAGAGAAACGGAATATTAAATGAGAAAACAGTGGGCGTGGCTTGTTTTTTCTACTGCAAGCTGATTGGATGTAGTAAAGTAGGCATTTCATTCATAAAGATTGGGAAAAGATAGTAGATCTATACTCAATCACTCACTCGAATTGAGAATGAAGAAATTAATCAAATCAAAATCATAGCTTGTAAAACAGAACCTAATCGACTCAAAGGTCTGAATCAAATCAATACAAACTGTTAAAGGGGTGGTCCACTATGATATCATATTTTAAACTTTAGTTCATGTGTAATGTAGCTGTGTGAACATAAACAACATCTCTGAATGTAATACGGTCAAAGTTCAATGCAAAGGGAGACATTGGCTTTTACAGACGTAGCTTAGCAAAGCCTACAGTAAACGAACTTTGGGGACTACAAAAAAATACATCCGGGCTAGTGAGATCACAAGGGCTTCCTGTTATGTGCATTCACCTGTGCAGCAAAGGGGCTTGGCCAGAGGTGCTGTAATGTTAAAGCAGTGAAAGCTAAAAGCTCCAAATGCTGCTATTTCCACAGAGCTTGTTCAGTTTCTGTATTTGGACTTGGACATGACACAAAGACAGAAGTGCTTACAGTTAAATTTCAATTGTTCCAGAGAATTATAAAAAAATATATATAGCGCTAGCATTTGACAAAGGAGATCTTCTAGAATCTCTCCCAGTTCAGTACTGGATTCAGCTAAAAACTCCTCCAACCACTGAAGCTGTGGATTGTGAGCCACAACCTGTAAGTATTTTTATTTGTTAAAACTGATCAACTACAGGCACAGTTTCTAGCGTTAATGGTATGTTGTAGCGAGGACGTAAACAAGGATGTAAACAACAGGAAATGCTGTTTGGCACCGTTAACAATTTAGCTACAAATTCATATTTATCAGTCAAACCACTGCAAACACCCACAATCTTCAACAGCGTGTGCAGTGTCTCTCTATGTGTGTCTCTCTATACGGCTGCTTTCCCTGCGTTCTACATCTCTAATAACAAATTTGCAAAAGATATGAGAAGGTTTTATAGTACTAACACATGCTTATTGCGAATATATGTGAAAGACACTTGTCAGATTTTATTTTAAAGAGCAGGCGTGAGCTGTGCGCTCTTCATTTCTGTCTGATTCAGACAGCTAATACTGCTAACAGCTGCTCTGACTGGACTGTTTATAGTGCAAAAGTGCACGCTTGTAGGGGAGTAACGTGGAGCCAATCCGCGAATCACAGCACATTATGTTAGAGGACCAATCAGAGCCTATTGAGGGCGGGCCTTTCAGAGGATCTAGGAAATATGATGAAATATGTCATTTTCATGTTAGCTGAGTAGCTGTATATAATCAAAGTAAGATATATGAAAAATAACGTGATTTTCTACAAGTGAAGCATGAGCACACATTGCTTTGCATCTTATAAACACAACCAAGCCTTAAAAATACACTGTGGACCACCCCTTTAAACAAATTAATTTAAGTGAAAAAAAACTTCACAAACCTTCAGTTCTTCCAGCATAGTTTCATTTCTGTGGCAGAGAACCATAGTGCTAATTGCAGCATCTTTAGAAGAGAGGAGCTGAAGCAGCTTCCTAGATCCACAGTCCTGGAAACATAATCCTGCAACCAACCCATAAGCTTCCATCGGGACCACAGAGAAAAGAGAAGCAACAGCCCGTGCACCTGAAATATCAGCAAAAGTTTTCAAATGAAGCCTCTATGAATGTAGAGACTAACATTTATTTATTAGCATTATACTCCATTGCACTATAATATTACATATTATTACCAATAAAGAAAGCAAAGGCATGGCTTTAAATAATAAAAAATATAAGTAAATTCCTTCATATATATATATATATATATATATATATACACCTTACTCTTCAAAAGGTTAGGGTCAACAAAAATACAGTAAAAACCATTATCTTTCAGCATTACAATTGTAAATAAACATTTTCAGAATTACTATATTTTAAAATAAACCTATTCCTGTGATACAAAGCTGAAGTCATCTCTCCAGGCATCAGTGTTACATGATCCTTCAGAAATCATTCTAATGCACTAATTTGGCACTACTTGTAAAAAATAAAAAAGGTTAAAAGCTTAAAAAAAAAATCTAGAAATTTGTAATAGTTTTTCAGTTTCATTTTAAGCAATCGAATGCATCCTTGCTAGTTTATAACTACTACATTTAAGTTCAAATTAGTTCAAATTTTTGTCAACATTTCATTGGCCCACCAAAACACATATTTAAATATTTTTATAAGTGCATTTATGTATGACATTTTTTAAAATTAGATTATTTTTAAGTCAAATACACAGAAATTCATTTTATTTTTAAATACAGTTTTTCATTCAAAGTTTTTATAAACAAAAACCTGTATTTTACAACTCCATTACAGCTAAACATTCAGATTAATTCCCACAAAAATAAATTCCTGTGAAGCCCTGAAATAAAGATTTACTTGTTAATTTGGCACCACTTGTAAAAAAAAAAAAAAGGTTAAAAGCTTTTTTAAAAGCTAGAAATGTGTAATAATATCAAGGTTTACTGTGATTTTAATGAATTTAATGCATCATTGCAGAATAGAGATATTAAATACAGCTAATATTTTATATGCTAGTATTAGTACTACTATTTTTAATAGGTCAGATTTTTTCCCAACATTTCATTGGCCCACCAAAACAAACATTAAAAATATTTTTATAAATACATTATGACATACAATTTCTATAATTAGATTATTTTAAAGCTAAATACATAGAAATACATTTTGTTTTAAATCCAAGTTTTTCATAAACAAAAACATTTGGCATTTGTATTTATAGCTGCACATACAGTATATAAAACCTGTATTTCACATATTCAATTCAATATTAACCTGTTATCTGGACAAACGGCTCCATCAGAGCGATTCCGAGCCTTTCTATCACGATCACTCCATGCTCTCTCAGGTAGTGCTGAAGAACTGGATGTAGCACTTTCTGGCATGCGAATAAACTCACTTTATCCTTTACAACCTGTTCCCCAAGCTTTAGAAGCTGCTGAAGGAGATCTCGCTCAGGGTTCACTCCTCTGTGGATCTCCAAAGCAACATCCCCAACCTCAGAAATGTCCCCTGACAACGACACACCAAAAAGCACCACCTTAAATGGACCATTTCCCAGTCTCTCAAGATCTCCAGGCTGTAGCATCTCAGGAACATCCAGCAGCAGTCCAGGAAAAACTGAAGAATGGCTCACTGATTGACCCTCAATGCCAATAGTGACCGTTCTTCCAAAACAGGCCATACCAGAAGAGTTGCACGGGACAGAGTACAGAAAAGCCTGTGTGATCAATGAACTGATCTGCTGGGTCTCTCTGCTGTCCAACATGCAGGCCGGTTTGCTGGTGATCATGCTGCGCGCCAATGCAACAAGTGAATCACAGCTGCTAAATTCCACTGGCACCTTACAGCCACAAGAGTCTCCTTTAAGATAAGCATTACATTGTTCCAAAAGGTGTTTGTAAACTTTGACTGCCGCAGCTGTTTTAAGTCCATATTTTTTTGTGTTTTCTATAAGCGTGAGTGTAAAAATCCCCATAAACAGCCCTGAGTCACTGTAACGTGCAGTGTGATGTTGAAGAGCGGTTGAGATCAGTTTGAGAAGCGGCTCAGACATATCTAGTCGTTTGAGAAGCGCTGTTGAGGTTGAAGTTGTCAAAACGTGGCCCCCAACGTTGTTGTGTATTTGTTTCAGTCTGCCGGTTGGCCCATAGGCTGTGCTGAGTATGTTTCTTAACAGAGCAATCTTTTGGCAGATGGTACTGTTGGAGAGTGGTTCATCTGTGCATAATGCTGGCTTCTTCTTACTAATGCGAGACATGCTGTGGTTTAATTCTGAAAAATTTGCTAAAGGCGATCAATGCAGGTCAGTTACTTTGACAAGAATAGATCACATGCAAATAATATTATAGAATATTTTAAGTGCTGATTAAACTGCTATATGAATACCTATAGGTAACTGTATATATAACGTCCTATGACTGTAAGCGTTCACTAGTTGATTTGAAATTGCACTATGACAAAATAATTTTTAACAATCATAACACATTTGGAACCATTTTGATTTAAGAGAGATAAATATGAATGTCTAAAAAATGCATTGCTTTCAGTAAGGGAATTAAAATTTGAGATGTTTTGATATAAATAATTATGTATGTTTCATACATTTTGGCAGTTTTGAGAAATCTTTAGTTATTAATTCAAAGGAATTTCATTAAATTCTATTTATTTTAATACAGCACTTTAAACGTCATATAATGATATGTTTCTTATGAATATTAAGTGATTACATTTGATAAAGCATATTAAATTATTTTATATTAAATATTTACATAAATGTATTAAATACTGTATTATAAACTAATAAAATATTTTTATTTACATTTATTTCGTATGTGTTTTTAGTGTGGATTTTAGAAGTTTCTTAGTTAACAAAAAGGCATAAATGTAGTAATAACATGTTAAAAGCATGGTAACATTGAAAACTTGTATTACTTTATTTCGCACATTAACGAGTTGCTGATCAGAAATAATAAAATATGTTATGAAATATGAAATCTTCAGACTTAAACGGCTGAAATGTAACGTTATATTAATTCTGACTGTGTTATGAGGTCATTTATGATGAGGTCATAAAAAAGCATGCTCATTAATTTGAACACATTTACTAAAATGCTTTCTATTTGTAGTTTAGCAAGTATTATACCTTAACCACTCATTATGACATACTACACTCATCCTTTACTTGACGGTAGTATCTTCTTTAATAACAACTCTTCAATACATATAAAAAACAAACGCAATAGCTTATAAAACGCGAGCGGACGTGTCATATTTAGCGACATACATACCTAAAGTTCAGCTTATTGTTTAACGAACTGAACATATAGAAAGAACAATATTAGGACCGTTAAACTGTACCGCAAAAGCCAGTCCAGATGGTGTTTACGTGTTACACATGCTCTCATAGAGCAACTAAACTCTGCCAGTTATAAAGTGTTTTACAAAATAAAGGGATAAGTTGATGATTAGATTTTAACCAGAAAGCGCTATTCATGTTATGTGTGCTTTTATGTAAGTTTAGATATATCGTTAAGGATATTTCACAATTTACTAAAAAAAACAATCACCGCTGTCTGGCAAAAATGTAGCCTCCTACATCCGACTACTTCTCTATGACAACTGGTAGCGCTGGGGTCCTTACGTGACACAGGGAAGGTTTCAAAACATCGGCGGGAGATTAAAGCTTCGTTCAGTGCGGCTATTTTATGGTCATTTTCGACTTATTGAAATTAAACATATGAAATTTATA
>CAIGQW010000302.1:15049756-15086566 GCA_903798125.1 Danio choprae | reverse complement strand
TGCCGAGGCTCGAACTAGCAACCTTCTTGCTACCCACTGCGCCACCGTGAGGCCCCTATTTTATAATATATTATGACATTTGAAATTGGGCTCGCTAAAGCCTGATTCCATTCCTTCTTGCTTGTCAAGAGACCAAAACCATGCATATACTCCAAATGGTTGAAGAACAGCATGCAGTTTACTGTGGGTATACCTTTTTAGGCATTTAAGACATTTTACAGGAACTCTCAATGTATTAATGGTAGCAATACCAATAAATAATAGACTGAAGATGTGCATACGGCAATAGAAAAACCACCAGAGTGAGTTTCATTGTTGGGTGAACTATCGATGTTGAATAACTAACTGTATTTCCTTATTTAAACTCTAGATGGAGCAATTGTCTTAGCCATGGGGGCTATTTGCTTAAAGTATTGTTGAGCTGTCTGAGTGTATTCATTGTGTTGTTTGAAAAGCGCAGCCCTTCATTTTTCATGTTCTAATCTAGACTCATTACATGTTCAGTCTGTGCTTTATTACCATGCCGAAAAAACCTCCAAACAAACTCAGATTTCTTAGTAATGCTAGATTACATTATGTTTTCCGTATATCTCAGTTTCTTTATTTTAAATTACACCCCAGTTTGAAGTTTTTTTTTTTTTCTTCTTCGAATAATCATATATGTATATCTATCCAGTTGATTGTCTCAGCGGCACAGATGCTGGACCGGCACTGTCTATTCATCCACAGGCCAGATGAATGAATGTCAGTACTAATGCATGTCAGATGTTTCTATTAAGCGATAGAAAAGCCCCGGGTCTTTTTCTTTGTTGACGTTTCATATAGTGAAGGCTTTAACTCTAGTTCCTGGACGTGGCTGTGGATCACACACATCAGTGTTGAGTGCCAGACTTTGGCTGCATATTTCTCTCTTTCTGTCTTTCTCACTCATCATCTCTCCCGTCTTTCTGTTTTTCATTGTGGGAGAGCACCACTCACCAACTTCACCCTCCCAGTCTGCACATAATGATACTGTTATATATGTTGCTCTCCCTGAGAAAGAAACTGTCATGCCCAAAACTGCGACCACAGAGAGACATTTAAAATGGGGAAGCAGACAATACCGTCAGCTGAGCCCGGTTCTCAGCTAAACTGTTCTAGGACAGCACGAGACCTGGGTCATTTGTAAAATAATTGATTATTTCTAGTTAAAAGTTATAGCTTAGTAAAAAAATTTATTCTGTTATCATGTTTTTCAAAATGTTGCAACTTTGAATGAAAATATAGGTGTAGTTTACATTAAAACTTATTTAATTATTTTGTGAACTGTTTTATTTAGAACAACTGCTGCGTCAAACATGTATAGAAAAAATTTACTGATCATTTAGTTTTTGCTAGAATTTTCTTTAACACTAAACACAACATCGGTATAATTTAAGGTAATACACCTGTGAAAATGTATATGGAATTTCTTCATAATAGCATGAAATTGAATTTGCAGTAATCTTTTATTCCCTATTTTGACATGAGTTTAAAAGCTTCATGAGTAAGAAAACATGTAGAGTAGACATGCTGATATTCAATAAATATATATATATATATATCTTGTAAAAATGAAATGGACGATATTAATATCCTGGGTACTTCAAAATTCCGTGAATAATTATTTTTTATTGAAACATTCAGGTGCTTTTTGAGATTATGCAGATTTTTGTATTGCCAGTTTTTCATCAGAGCACCAAATGCTTTAAGATTTAATTGGCGATGTTAATTTTTAAAAACAAATTCAAAATTCAAAAAATTGAAAATTCTGTGACTGTTTACAGGCGATTTGTTTATTAACTCTGTACAGTAATGTTCCATTTAGCATCAGTTAATAAAATTCATTAAAATTTTTTTAATTTTACTTTAACATATAATATGGCTATTTCTTATTGTTGATTTTAATCCATCAACTAGGGCTGCAGCTATTGATTATTTTAATAATAATCGATTAATCTTCCACTGTAATTAAATGTTTAATCCGATAAGTCTTTTCCATTTTCTTTGAAGATCTTGTGACAGAAATGCAGGAGCTGTAAAAATCACATATACAGACACACACATGCACTTACAAACAGTAGCATGCAAATTCAGTTGAGTGCAATAAAGTTTACTACTATCAAACCACTATATTTTGAATTTAAACAATGGAATTTTTTATTTCACCAGAAATTACATTAATAATATAATTACAGGATAAAATAAAGACAAGCTGCATATTGTTTAATTAAAATAAACATAGCAAGCAAATCAAACAAATGTTATACAGAGAGGACGTGATGCGTTAAAGTAATTTTTTTAAACAAATAATTCAATTATAATTTCAGTCCTAGCATTAACTAATGTTCAATAATGAGACTTAATTGTAAAGTGTTGCCTATTGTGCTTCATCATCCTTTTTGCAGTTTAATTTGTTTAAAACATGCGTTTGCTCTAAACGTGAATATATAGTAAAGCATTACACTAAATATAATTTGGTTATTATACCTGTTAGTTATATATGCAGCTTAGGTCAATATCAGGATAAAAGCATCAGCAATTAATTGCAACAACAAAAAAAAACAATTGATACTGGCAGAAGCCTAATGTAGATTAGGACTGAATGGATCATTGGATTGTCGTCTTTGCTGTTGCAGCCTGTGGTATTTGTCATTGCAAGATAGATCAAAAAAGGCATACATAAATCAGTTACAATAAATACTTCAATATTCCATAAAAATGGTAACTTTAAAACAATGCATTGTGCCTTCAACGTTACTACAGATTCTTGTAGAGTGTCAGCCAACATTCCGTCCAGCCTTGGATGTCATATTTCCACTGTGCACTGCAGTTCTTGCAGGCGATGAGATACTCCCACATTAGTTGACTCATGCTTTGAGACCCTGGGTTTCTCCTTAACGCCTCAGAAGACACTGAGTATTTACACAAGACCTGCCACACCACTCTACTGTTATACCCATCTGGTGTATGAGATGGTGGGAGAGCGAGATTCTTTGTTTTTGAGTATGAACGTTAAGTGCTGGGTAGTATGACAGATGTCTTGGCTCTGGTTTATGTGCTAGGTCGACTTCCCTGGTAGATACGGACCACACACTTGGACCTCCAAGCATCCTGTTACTGTCATCGGATCAAGGAAATCTGTTGTCATTTCTGAAACACAGAGGGAAAATTTGGATGGATGCAGCTTAACAGACATGGGAGGATGTCATAGAATTCTAATCTTGGCGTTCTTTGATAATACAGAAAATAACAGCAGATGTTGAGACTGACAGACTTAGCTTAGCAGTCATTCTTATATAAAAACCCACAGCGTATGGGTATGGAGGAATAGTTGTTTGGTTTTTCCTGTCTCCTCGTACTTACTTTTTACTAGAATTCTTAGTATCTTTCTGATATTGTTCAATTGTTTGTAGAGCTTTACCAGGTGATATTCCTGCCTGTTCTTGCTGTTGGAATTTTGCTCCTGGGTTGTGTCCTCGCTTATGGAAAAAACAAATCCATTCAGGTGTGCTTACATCCAGAGCTTAACTGGCAGAGCACTTCAGAGTTGCTAGAAATAAAAGCCAGCTTAGTTATAATCACACTGATTTATTAGTGGTTCATGTTGAGGTTTTGAAAACCTCTGACCCTAAATTGGGGCTCCAGACAAAAAAAAATTATTAAGGATTTTCTGCAACTATAATAAACATTTGGCTTTTAAACAAACTAAACAGTTTAAGTAAAGAAATTAATTTTTTGTAGGGGAAAATACAGAGTTGCCTAATTATGTTTGTACAACATTAAAAAAACAAAAAACAAAAAAAAGTCTGATGGTTTGTTTAGAATCACATAACTGAAAAATGACTGGAGGTATTCTAAGAGTCTCTTTCAAGTTTGGTTATGTTTTTAATGATTTACTGGCTGAGTGAGACCCAGAAACAAACTGGCAATCAAGTTTAAGTGTTTTGGGAATCTGTTTGACTAATTAAATAAAATAAAATGTTTAAAATAACCATAATTTGTTCACAAAGTGGACATCACAATTTATCGTCAATCATTCGAAGGATGACACCTTATGAAATAGCTTTTGATGTGATATCTAATAGATCTAACTAGATAACACAAAGTTTCTGTTCAGTTAACTTGCATAGTGAAAAATGGCTTATGAATATTAATAATTATTTATAAGTAGTTTTACTCTTAATAACTTTTAATTGATTTTTGTTTTTCTAAGATATTTTTGCAAATCTTTTTTATCCCTTTTTTATTTTTAAAAACGAAATTTAGTTTACTCACGTTCAGTGTTGACAACAAGTACTTTTGCTGTGAAAACAAGTATAGACATGATGTTAGAGAGTTGTGGGTAGGCAGTTTTTACCTAAACCAATAGGAAAACTCCATTGAACACCTTAGCAACCACACAACAACATCTTGGCAACCACCCAAATCACACTAGCATCATGGCTCTGTGTTTTCCATGTAAAAATCTAGATAAACTTGTTTGTGTCTCATGTTTCTCTTGCTTGTTTGAAATTGACAGCACCAATATTGACCCTCTTGAAAGAATTCCAGGTGACTCACACTGCACAAAATCAGCAAGTCAAGACCAAAGATTTAAACCTTTAACAGGCAACACCCAGAGATCTAAAGAGTTCCCTTAGGCTCCGGAGACTGTTCGTCGACCTGCGACGCTCTTGCAAAGACAAAGACGGAGCTAGATGAAGGGGGGGTTTTATTGAGTGAGACTGCTTCTGCTGCTCTCTCTCTCTCTCTCTCTCTCTCTCTCTCTTCTCTCTTCTCTCTTCTCTCTTCTCTCTCTCTCTCTCTCTCAGTATAAACATCTGTAGCTGGTTAATGTTAGCCCCGAAGCTAAGTGCAGAGAAAGGGGTTCTGGTTCTCACAGCAGCGATAGCAGTGGTAAAAGGGCAGGGAGGTGTGGTGGCGAACAGGCAACTGCTACACAAATGCTCCTGGGCCGAATGCCCAAAACAGAGGGCAGGAGAAAGCCCATTTAGAGGGTGCGAAACTGATAAGAGAAGGTAACAGGGGAGCATCTTGGGAACGGCAAGTGATGCAGAGCAGGAGTCCAAAAAGGCGAAAGCGACTCTGCTTTGCCTCTTGTGTTTTCTCAGTGATAGGGAGCAGAAAATAGCACAGCTTAGCCGTGGACTTTGGTCAGAATGGCAGGGACTGATTTGGTACTGTTCTGTTTTATTGTTTGTTTGGTTTCAGGGCCTTTTGTAGTATGTTTTTGGCAGGTCATGCTGATCTGATAAAGAGTGAAATGTAAGAACGAGTTTAATCTGGAGGTTATTGACCCACAAGAAGCCTCAGGTGTATTCAACAAGGATCAACAAACCAAAGGAAAACGAAAAAACAGTTCTTTGCCTCAAGCTCTATGTACAATAATTAATATGGCGAAGACTAAAGAAACCTTGTACGATCCTATCTGCAAAGGATTTCCTGAAGACAGTATCACTCTTCCTCTAGCATGTGACAGAGAGCTGTCAAGACTTTCATTGCACAACAGTGAAGGATTTGGTAAAACCATTGTAGGTGTTAAAAATAACCAGGCTAGTAAATCAGACTGGGATGAATAATGAAGCAGAAACCCCACAAACAAAAGAAACTCTGCAAACATACGTACAGTAGAATACATTTCTGAGAAATTACATGTATCCGCTGAGGGAATAGTTTAACAGAGGTTGTGTAGCGGCTAAGGTCAGAGATCACCTCTGGGTTCAGCTGTTTTCAGACAGATTAACTTTTTGTTTTTATAAAAGAGAAAATCATTGCAAAATTAACTGTTGCAAAATGTGTTATGTTTTAATACCACTCTCTCAAATACAGCCAAGGATTTGCTTGTTTACTGGTATAATAATAGACTTTGGATGGCTTTTAGTGTTTGCTATTGTAAAGCTTTGCAGACTGTTTCGAGAATTCAAACAACAAAAATTAATCCAAATCTACAGATCTTTTTATTGTTGCTTGTTAATGCGACATTGGTTCATTTGCTGGTATTTATGCAAACTGGAAGGCTGTAAAATGTACAAAACCCCCAAGTTTAATTTATTTGGCTTCTCCATTCATAAAAACATGTGTTCTCTCACTGCCCGTTTAAAGAGATTTGCTCATTCACAAATGAAGGTTCTGTCATCATTTATTCATTTTCTCCATTTGCCATCAGACTCCTTTGACCTTTACTCTTATGCTTTAAAAATAAATTGACGTTGGACCTTCTTTTGTGCGCTGTATGCATGCCACATGCAGGTTTGAGAAATGTATGTGTATATAATATATGTGAGTAAATGGTGACATGATTTTCAGTTTTTGCAGAACAATCATTAAAAGGCCAATTTCACCAATCCTTTATGAACCAACCCTTGTTTTTCTTTCCAAACATTGTATAACAATGTGGACTTGACTCATGCTAACTGCACATTTAAGACTCCCATAACAGTTCACTGTTTCTCTCTGTCCCATAGTTGCACAGGGCCTGGAAAAGCCAAGCGAACATGTCTCACAAACACTGGGAACATTCCTACAGTGTTCTGTAATGGCATATTTCAGATTTCGAAAATAAAGTGGAGAAAAACAAAACAGCATGCGATAACGCGGTGGTTCCAGAGGCAGCATAAGAAGACACATTATGGGTCTATCGAAGCCAAGCTCCTTTTCACTGCCTGATTGACAGTTCCCGTCCATCCCCTCTGATGCTTTCCCACGCCACAGTAATTGTAAAAGGCAGTCAGCCGAAACCACTGGTCAGTCGCAGAATGGCCACAACACAAAGACTTGATGAGAAAGCCGGCCAGTGTTTTCTAAAGGATCTGCTGTCCTCCACATACATGCATACATAAAGATGCCTCTGTTTCTTGTTTTAGCTCTTGTCTCTGCTTGCCCGCAAAAGGATTAACTCTTTCTCAGCTTCAAATGCTGCGTCGGATGAGATTTATCACGGATGAAGGAATGAATGTATGTTTAAGGATGTCAGTGAAATACCAACAAACTTGACACAGATTCTGATAGAGTTGTCTTGTGCCTAGACCTATATATAGTTGCTAATCCCTAAAAAACACACTTCCGTAGTGTGACACAAGGGGGCAGCCTGTCCCTCAAGTTCAGCACCATTGCCACCAAACTAACCCTCATGTACACAAAGCAGCAATTAGAGGAAAATATGCTTTCATGTCAAAAACAAAGCTATTTGGCAGCACTATTTGGCCTGTCTTTGTGCTAATAATGTGCCGTAATCCTGCTTGACTGAAGATGAATTTGGAGGTTAGAAGCCAAACGAGAATGCTGGAGATGTTTTATTTACTCAGTCGCTGTAGATTCCTCTGGTATGGGAGACATAAATCATCGCTTATGGGATGAGAAAGAACGAGACAGTGGAGATGTAAGGAGAGAGAGAAAAATGAGTGTAGCTAGAGAGTGGTGGTGAACAATGGGCTTTACCCAACACACCCTACTAATTCACTTTCTCACGTCATCTCTTCTCAGCTGGCTTTGAACAAACATGGACCCAGAGCATTACCGCCTGGCCCGGGCCACTTTAGCTCCTCTCTAGGGCCCACTAAAACGCACACTCACTCACTTGTGTTCTATCAGGGTTTATCTAGCACTCTGGAAGTGCTCTAGAATGTGTTCTGGTCAGTGTCTTGAATAGGGGATTTTCTTCCTGTCTGCTTCTTTCTGATGTCATCAATGCGGGAATCAATGCAGCCACATCTAGCTCTGAGCTCAGGTGTTGACATGCATCAGTGCCGGCTCCTCTTCGTTCTTTTGCGGGTGGTCTGGGAAAGACCCGTGTGAGTGGACTGGAGCGCAGTGACAGGCTTGCTCTTGCGCTCATGTGTAAAACATAATCAGGCCGGTGTGGAGCAGAGATGTAACGAGTGCTTAAACGCCCGCGACGTCTCTGGCTCCCCTACTCTGCAATGACTTATTGTCCCTGACGTGCTGATGCAGCACTCTAAGAATTCCAGTCTTTGAATGAAGTTCCACAGACTCCCCGATTTGGGCCCTCTTCTTTTCTTGTCACATTTCCATAAACTAACAGGTTAGCGAGGGCATCCTTTGGCAAAGTCTGCAAATCCTTTGCTGTGTCAGTCCTCTTCATGGCTTTGGTTTTAACGCCACCATCTCTGAGATCAAGTGTATCTGGTTACTGACATAATGCTAATGAGGTGCATTTACAAAGCTTGTAAAACTGGTGGGTAGAAAGGGGGGAAGCAGATGCACAAAGACGAGAGGAAGGGGATGATGTGACTTGCCTTCAGCTATGAATTTGAAGGTGTTATTCAATCAGCTTACTGATGACTTCTTTTTGTTGCGTTTAATACCCCCATCTTTCTCTCTTTCTCTCTCAAAAGTGTGGGAATTATGCCGTGCTGGTGGATCTTCACATATTGGCCTTAAGCGACCAAGACAATGCCAACTGGTTCTCTCCAGAGCACAGGAAGGTATGGGAATGAGGGTGTGTTTCTGTTTGTTTGTGTATGTCTTCTTACATTTCAATAAGCTTATACTGCAGGAATCTGGAACTTGGATCTACTCTTGGGGATCCCCCCCATCCTTTTTCTGCATTTATAAGATATATGTTTTCATTGGCCCACACCACCTAAAGGCAGAGAGGCTTTGAATGATTTTCCCTCCCAGGTTTAACTCTACACTCAGCACTTCTAGTTAAATTTGAGCTCCTATAAAAGGTTTTGTGCGAATGTCACCTTGGGAGGTTTGTCTTTGTTTTTAGGTTTGCACAAACTGTTACTTGTTATCATTCGCAGGAAGTGGGCTCTCTGATTAGGGATGCATTGGAGCCCAGGGTGAGGCAGTTCCAAGAGGCCAGATACCAGAAGATCCAGTCCAAACCAAGGAAAGATCTCACCCCGACTGCCCCTCTTTGTCTTAAAGGTATAAACCCAAGCTGTGTCTGAAATTAAATACTTTCTAGTTCAGGAGTGTCCAGTTCTGCTCCAGGGACGGCCAATGTCCTACAAATTTGAGCTCCAACCTGCTTAAACACACTTGTCTGAAATTCTCTATTGACTTTGAAAACCGGGTTCAACTGTTTGATTAGGGTTGAAGGTAATCTCTGGAACACATTGGTCCTCCAGTAAAAGGTTTGGGCACCCTTGGTCTTGTAGGTACTTCATTTGATTTTACACCTATTTTTCAACCGTAAAGTATGTTCTATATAGTTTGAATGTGGGTAGTATAAATGAAACATGACCTACCAGCATCATTTGTGTTGTTTTACTGCCTTTGGCAACTTTACTGTGGGCTTATGGGATATTCAAGATGTGCACTTCAAACAATCTAGAGTAGTTGATGTTTCTCCAATGTAAGATATTTAACAACATGTTTGCCAGTTGCTACATTATTTAGTTTAAACCTTTGGTATGCAATGAGATAATGGTGATGAATGGACCCATCCTTTACTTTAATTAATGTCTACTAATACTTAACATTATATTGATTTATGTCTATTTTGCTGTGCCCTTTTGAACCACAATTACCACTGTAATGTTCCAATACAATATCGAATGTATCCGTCAAGATGCGTAAAATATCGGTTACACCTGCATATTTGACAATTTGCTATAGGCTATTGAAATGTATAATTACCTGTGATCAAGTTGCAAGTGAAGACCTGCATTTTTCTCTCACACCTATTTAAAAAATGATCTCTCCTTCATAAACATGAGACATGTCACACTGTTTTACCGCACGGGTGCTCAGTATGTTGCTGTCCCACAGCAGGAAGGGAGAGATTTCATAACAAAGTAAAGAAATTGATGACATACCTGCATGCCAGCATAAATGAAAACTAGTTGAGACTAGGTAGCACTCCCCAGGAGTGTCTCGACCGCCCCCATAGAGATGTGCTGAATGTGTTTGATTTGGCTTTCTCTTCAACATGTATGCAGGCCATATGTCTCACCCGCCCACCTCTGCTTTTCTCTTGATATTCTCATGTTGCGTTTAAACTATCATGTAGTTGGCTTTAAGTTTTCTGTATATTGATCAGGGATGCCAAAACGACCAGATATGTTTTTCAAACTGCATAGTGCATTTAACTTTGAGATTTTAGGAACCGATATCAGTATTGTTACAAGTTAAATGTTAAGTCTTGTCAGTGATCTTTGTTACATTTTTTGTTTTGCATTGTTTGAACTTGCTCAGTTTATAATTACTTTAAATCATAATTGCATTAAAGAATGTTTCTTGCATTAATATTTCCTGTTATGTATTTGATCTCTAAGCAAGTTTTTCCTAGTCAACTTTTTGGTCAATTAGTTACACCTATAATAAAATAAAATACAAATACAGTTTTTTTTTTTTCATGAACAAATGACATCTATATGATGAATCTATATGAAATGTATAAACAAATTAAATCAGGAGCTTGTGAATCGGAATCAAATCAGAAAAATTGCAGCATTCACAGATGCATTCAACTCCTTCCAAAGCTCTTTAATCCATTGTTTTACACTCTATATTGATGTGTTCATATATAATACACATAACTGCAAATTGTGTGGACAACCTGTCATATTACAATTTAAAAAGGAAGAACTGGTCCCAAGTTAAATCGGTTGTATTTTTAGACACATTAGCACATTTGAATTGCATTAAGGGACCTTGATCTCTGCTCTGACAACTTCAAACTACTTAAAATGTAAATCAGTCACTTTATACTTCTCATCATTAAAGCTGTCAGAGATCAAGTTCCCACGATGCAGTTCAAAATAAGCAGAAAACACCCATGAGTCACAAAACATGGGTTAAGAAATGTTTGTTATAGTCTATTAAAGTCTATTATTCAAGATTCAATTATGTTTCTACACAACTTCGTTCTTAAAATAAACAGTAGTGGCTGTTGCAACCAGTTTTTTATGTAACATTACGTGACATTGTTTACAACCTGTTTTACTAATGTCTTTTCATGTTTGAAACAATGATTGCATACATTCAAAATCAGTTATCCAAATTATCAGCCTATCCCTAGTTCATAAGGCCTCCCACTCTATTTGGCCCTGTCTCTTTCATCTAAAACAAGCAGTGTTAATCCACTGAAACTAAGTACAAGCTAGCATAATTTCGGGCAGATTTACAGTAGTTTGTAATGACATCATGCCAGTTCGTTCTTCTATTTCGTTTGAGATATACTGGGGCCTTAAAGGGTGGTGGTTCTTTTTGCACAGGTAGCACTTAAAGCCTGTAAAAGGCTGACTCACTGCATGGGCCAGGTCCTGCTGAGAGAGGTAGATTACAGGGCAGTTAAGCTCATAAAAAAAAATTTCTCCTCTTTAGATGTTGCTGCCCCTCTCACGGCACATCAAGGCCCGGTTGCACCGCTGCAGAGCTGCTCATCTGTCTCTGTTGTTGTTCAGCACTAGTATTGCATGCAGTTTAATTGGGCTGGGTCATATCACAGAAATCTCATATCACGATAATGATATACAGTTGAAGCCCCCCTGAATTATTAGCCCTCATGTTTAAGATTTTTCAACACATTTCTAAACTTAATAGTTTTAATAACTAATTTCTAATAACTGATTTCTTTCATCTTTGCCACTATGACAGTACATGCTATTTTACTAGATATCTTTCAAGATACTAGTATTCAACTTAAAGTGACATTTAAAGGCTTAACTAGGTTAATTTTGTTATTTAGGCAAGTTAGGGTAATTAGGCAAATCATTACATAACGATGATTTTTGCTGTAGACCTTCAAAAAATATTGCTTAAGGGGGCTTATAATATTGACCTTAAAATGTTTTTTAAAAAAAAATAAAAACTGCTTTTATTCTAGCCGAAATAAAACTAATAAGACTTTCTCCAGAAGAAAAAAATATATAGGAAATGCTGTGAAAAAGCCCTTGCTCTGTTAATATTTGAAATATTTGAAAAGACAAAAAAATCCACAGCAGTGCTAATAATTTTGACTTCAACTGTATATCACAATAGAAGTCATCTCACAGCCCAATAACGTCGATATATAGTGCTCTGCATAAATGAGTACACCTTCTTTTAAAAATTTATATTTTATTAATATTGGCAATATATTTTGGTGCATTTATACAAAGCAGTTTTATTTAACCATTATATTCATTAAAATAAGAGTTTGGTCACCTAACATCTTTAGGAATAGAAAGATTATACATTTAAATACAAATGCTATCGCAAAAAAAATTATTACAAACTACAAAATTTTAACTACATTTTATATATTTTAAATGTTTCTCTTAAGTTTTCCTGTTTATTAAAATTGCATTTAATATTTTATCCCAAATGTTAATTTGGGTGTGCTAATTTTTGGACAGTGATCTTAAGTGTTTTTTGTTAGATTTATTCCAGTTTTGGCTTTGGTACTGACTAATCTGAAGTATACTATTGTAAAGCATCCAATAGAAAAGATTAACCTAAAAGAGAGATCTGTGAGGAGTGTACTCATTTATGTTGAGTATATTGTATCACAATATTGTATCACTTCTGTAAATTCAATCAATTGCTATATTCACATGCAAAGGACTTTTTATTTGACATTTTTTAAGTATATACTCAGGAATTTACTCGTTCATATCATATTTCTTACTTTATTTAGAACTTCAGGGAAAATGTTTAATTAAAAATGTAGAAATCTAAATTAATAAAATATAAACCACTTTTAAAAAAATAAATGATTACAGGTCTAATATAAAAATAAAAATATATGTTTTAATTTCGGCCATTAGATCTATATTTCTTATTGCGCAGACATGCAAAGTGTTTACTCCTCTTTTGCTGCTGGGATAAAAGTCAGAGAATAAAAAAAGCAAGGAAGTGGTTGTTTATAGTCTGGCATTGGATATTGGGGTTTTTAGGGTCTGTCAGTTGCTGGTTTGCCAGATAATGATTGACTTGCCTCAATGCTCACTCATGACATGGTGTGTGTGTCCAGCACCTCTCATTAGAGATCGATTACAGATGAACTAATCTGACAAACACATCATGAATCACTGCTTGCTGTGTATCTAACTGCTGTGAGAAGTGCGATGTCTCACCCCTGGGCCAGGTGAGAACAGGGTTATTGTCTAATATATCAGAAAGACTGACTCATTATCTCTGACAGATAAGCATAACAAATGATGAAACGCTCACACAGGGTGTGTGCATAGGCAGACTGTCTCCCTCACTTGTGTCCATAAACATAGTAGTTTCAAGTATTTTTAGGCCTCAGGCAGGAAATGGATCTGGACTGTGACTGGGAAATTAATGTAAAGGTCACGTGTTCAGTGTGTAGGTCAAACACTAACCTGCTGATCTTCTTCCCAGTCTGCATTCACACATTTGAGGGTGATCAACTAGCAGATATGCAGGAACTATGACCCATATTGCTCTGTGAACAAATATAAATTATATACTGGTGGTGGTGAGGAGATACCCTCCTCATATCGTTCATTCGTTCGTGTTACATTTACATTTCATTTTATATACTAATAAAACATTAAATGGAAAGTGTCTAATGTTTCATATAACTTGTGTTAAGATGTGTTGTATTGGTTTTGTTCAGCACTTTGGTCAGTGCAAAGCTAAAGATAAATGTGCTTTTTACTTACTTTACATTTGACTTACTTATTTATTTACTTACTAAATAAGAGGTCAAAATGTGGGTAAAATAATGTTCCAAACCGCAAAACTGTCATGCAAACAGTGGAAAAAAAAAAAAAAAAAAAAATATATATATATATATATATATATATATATATATATATATAAAAGCAAAAAGGTTTTTTCACTGTTTGCTCCTGCACATCTTTAGGATCTTCCTTAGCTTTGATTACAGTGTGCATTCGTCATACCATTGTTTCAACAACCTAATGCAATGTCAAAGTTTGTTTCTATCAACAGTTAAAGCATTCATTGTTGACTGTGCAACTTATTTTGGCTGGGCAGTATTTATGTAATAATTTTTTATAGTTAACCTTTAAATTTACTCACTCACTGTCCTTTGTCTTATTCCCTTCTATATCAGCGGTTGCCTTAGGGTAATACCCCAACCCCCCCCCCCCCCCTGAAATTTAATCATTGTTTCAATAACATTGGATGGTGCAGTACCTGTGATTCTAATACTTTCTAATACTTACTGTATGACACTGACATTAAACACATTTGGTTCATGTCATTTACAGAGGCTATCAGAGTGAGCATATACAGTAATGGCTCCTATATTAATAATATTACGATTTGTAATTTCATTTAAACTGGTCAAATATCTTATGAAGTCTACTTCGCAGCACATTTTCAGGCCATTGGAACGTACCCAAAGAGTTTTTGACTGCGATTTCCCAGTCACAGAACATGTGACCACTCCAGCTGTCGGCTATCAACAGCTATTAACTCTCCCCAGATCCTTTTGTGTGAACTTACTCATGTACCAGAAAACTCACCTCCCCCCTCCTCCTGTATGTGTCAGCCCACTTGAGTCTACATGGCTTCATCATGCATGCGCCAATCATGGTGTTGTGTGTCCATTCTCAGAATAGACATGTCTATTGTCAACCTGTGTGTCTCTGTTTACGTGCATGTCACATTTGTCACATGCAGCAAGCGTGTCAAATGCCGACACATTTCCTGAGTGGTCTGCTCGGCTCTCAGCTGCAAAGGCCATTTTCCAAATGTCAGCCCTCATAGATTCTCCCTGACTGGCTACCTCATGCTTCCCCATTAGCTCATAGTGAGTTGATTTATTTATGCTTTGGAGAGGGCGGGAAAGGGGGAACTTTTCCCACCAAATGTCTTGGCTTGGTGTAAGCACGAGCCGGACTCTTGGCATGCTAACCAAGGAAATGTTTTCTGCTGGAAGACAGGAGATTGCAGTGTTTTATGTAGTCATTTGTTTAAGCATATCTGCCCTCAAAAGGGCAAAACTAATGTTACTTTTCGAATCTTCCCCTTTTTAAGAAATAATGATTTCTTGGAGCGACTTGAGTTGCACTCGGGGCACATGTCTGTTTTCTTTCTGATTTTTACTATTCCTAAGAAGGAAGACTCTCTTTATGACCCTGTCGGGGAGCCTATTTGTGTGTGTGTTACAAATACTTGAACCTCATCTCAAAAAGGGATAGTTCAACGAGTAAATGAAAATTCACTCCTAATTTAAACCCTTTTTCCACCAGTATGAACCAGGTGCCAGAGCTATTGCCAGTTCAGAGCTGGTTCCTCTGGTAAGTCTTTCAAGAACTGCTTTGCTTTTCGACTGACTAGAGAGTCACTGTAGAGCCAGGTCTGACATCTTTGCATACATCTATTTTTTTTTCTAGAAAACACAGAACCATCAATTACAAACATGACATCAACGTTAATGTTAATAATTTTGTTAACTTATATCGGCATCCAAACACAGCGAATCCAATGTGTTCATGCAGCTTGCCATAGTTTGTATATAGATCAGAAGCGATAATGTGTTCCGCTGCTATTTTAAATATGCCGCTCAAAACTGTTAATAATGCCCCTGACACAAGCGGTTCTTACTTCTAATCCAGTAATGTTTTGGTGCTCCTTAAGAACCACTTTTCCTGGTTCAGAGCTGGTGCTTTGGGGTGTTGAAAGACAAAGAACCAATTTGGAACTAAGCTCTGGTTTTGAACCAGCACTGGATCTACCTTGGTGTAAAAGGGGTATTACTCACACTTAAGGCTGATTAAGACTTCTGCATCAATCTGCATGATCCGTACATCCTTTGCCGTGGCTAATGCGACCCTGTCACGTACCTCTCAAAAAATGGAACTACACATCATGATGATGCATAGTGCAAGCTCTGTAATTGGTCAGCTTGGTTGCGTTGACGAGTGTGGGCGGGGCCGAGAGCCACAGGAGAGGAGTAAGCCCATTGGCACGAGTGTTTAACAAGTGACGAGTCCTTTGGAGGAGCTATTTATGGTTACTTTACTCTTTGAGTTACTTTACTTACTTTGAGTTTACTATTAAACTCACTTGAGTGAGTTTGAGCTACTTGTATAGTAAGATAGATAGTATAGTAAGACAGGCTTCTTGTATAGTAAGACAGGTTTCCGGTGTAAACAAAACACCTACGAAGAAACTCGACACAGAGGAAACATAGAAAGCTCACTTCCAGTTAGCGTTTCGAAAGTGTTATTGTCAGAGCAACACAAACAGAATGCAGAAGTATAAATGCACGCCTATACAAGGCATGCATTGTGTGTTATGGTGATCACTCGACGCAGAAGTATAATTCATCCTTTAATTGGTCCCAGACTTTTATGAGTTTCTTTTTTTCTGTTGAACACACAAAAAATGTTTGAAACCTGTAGCAATTGACAACTATAGAACAACAAAAAAGCTACTGGTTAACATTTTTTAAATATATTTTTTGTTTAACAAGAAACAACCTGGTTTGGAATAAATGGAGGCTAAACAAGTGATGGCAGAATCTTTATTTTTGGAAGAGCTATCCCTTTAAAACAGAGTTACAGGGTTTAAATTGAGAACATGACCTAATTAGATAGTTGCTCAAAGGTTCTTCCAACAAACCTTTTTTTAAGAAGAAACTAAATCAACTCAGTGTCATCGCAAGAGTTATAACATGATAAGAGATGCTTGTTTTCTTTTTCTTAACTTACTCTCACCTCATTTTTCCAGGAGTACCTTTACTGAGAAAACCTGTAAATTAAAAGATCAGTTTCTGGCGGATGAGTTCACAAAAGTTTCCAGGTTTATCTCCTTCAATTGAATAGACACAAATTTAGGAACTTAATAAATGACTCGCATCGCATTCTTGCCGGAATGTGACTAGTTTGTGTGAAATTGATTTAGCATGAATCAGTGAATCGAATTTGGATACTTGTAAGGATTTTTGACAAAATAGTAGGAGTCTGATAACTTCATTTTCTTGCAACATGATTATGTGGTTAAGGTGTCACTGGCATTTATTAGCATTGCTGTATAAACAAAACCTTGTAGTTTGGACAGAATCATGTAGTTTAGCTGGATGTATTGATATAAAAATTCCCATTCAGATTCCCATTCAATATTACTGATTGCAGTTTGGTCTATTATATACATTTATGGAAAAAGAAATTAAAAAGGAGGACAAATAAATCACACATTTAATTGATTAAATGTGTCTGTTTTTGTGCCTTTCCCCCCACCTTTAACAATTTCTGTTCATTTGAACTTCCTATTAATCAATCCTAAAAAAACATTTTTTGTTTCCACAAAATATTATGCAACGCAACTTTAACTTAAAGGGATAGTTTAGCCAAAAATGAAATCTTACCCTTCTCTTATTCAAAAAACTCTGTTTAAGTTTCCTCCTTCTCATGAAAGAAGATATTTTGAAGAATGCTGGTTGTCTTCCACTGTCTTCCATAGTCAATTTTTTCCTACTATGAAAGTCAGTGGGTACCATCAACCAGCATTTATGTTCAACAGAAGAAACTCATAAATGTTTAAAGGCACATAAAAGGGAGTAAATGGGGTGGTAATTTTCATTAATAGTGGAACTATCCATTTAAACGTCAGCAATGATAATCAAACTGAGTAACGACAGCAGAAAAAAAGAACATATATATAAAATTAAAATATATATATTTTTAATTGTAAAAACATTTCACAGTATTACTGTTTTGCTGTACTTTTTGTATTAAGCAAAAGCAGTCTTGGATATATATACACTAAAACCAATACAGATTCATAAATAAAAAAACAATATTAATGCAAACTGTTTTATTATAGTGGGAATTAAAAAATGGCAACCAAAAAGTCCTTCATCAAGTTGAGCAAAGCAACACACCATTAGCATCTGTTTGTGCCTCCATCCCCTACATTTTCTTTTCTTTTTCTACCTACATCCACATTTTTCTACATCAGTGCGTTTGATCTGATGAGCAGATCTTACTGCATGAAGGGGAGGAGAACAGAGGCGGGCTGCTCCTTCATACACCCCTCCTCTGTCCCGCAGGTGCCAGGGCTTACAGTGCTGGTGTGGCAGAGGGGGAGAAACACCTGGCAGGCTGTTCCCCCTGATGCTCTGCCGGGTTCAGAGGCATTTTCCCAGGCTCCCCAGATGAATGGTCACTAATAGCCGTGGGAGAGGGCTTTGCGAGCGCTGCACAGTGTACCAGGCTGACTCTTCTTGGCAGGCCCTGTGTGGAGGGCTTAAAGCAAGGCTGACTGTGACCCAGCCCCATAGCCAGCACAAGTGCACTGCAGCAGATAGCCTTACCGCCGGAGAATGTGTTTACAATGAAATCTTACTCACTGGGTTGGAGGGATGTGAGTCTCTTCATACTCTTCTGATTCTCTCTGCATGTGTTCTTGCAGCCGCAGAATATGGTGCGAAATGTGGATATGTTTGACAATGAGATTAAAGCATTCAAATTTTAGAATTTGAATATTTTCAAAAATGTTGCATTACATATTAGTAACAATTTTAAAAATAAGTTTTATGGCAGAAGATATTGAATATACAGCTAAATATATACAGAATATACATCATAGGTTTTCTTAATTTGTGGTCAGAATATATTTGTAAAATTCTTTAAGGAAAATTATACTGGATACTTAAAAAAAATCTAATTTAAATAAAGGATGTTTTGTTGTTTACAAAAATTGTTAGATTGTTAATAACATTAATAATAATAAAAATGTTTTTTCTTTTGTGAGCGACACTGATGGCAAATCATAATTTTCAGAATCTTTTCTAATTACATCTTTTAAAATGTATTTTGTACATCAATAAATGTATTGTTTTATTAATTTGATGTCAAAAATAGATGTTTAGAATCCATTACTTTAGAATTCAGAACATAAAATACATTAAAATAGAAAAAAATTATTTTAACATTTAATAATGTCACAATATTAATGTGTGCTACTGTGTTGATTTAATAAACGCAACCTTTGTGAACATAAGATACTTTCAGAAACATTTCAAAAACAGTTCCATCCCCAAACATTTGGAACACACAATATTTCTATATCATATTGGTAACAATGAATCCTGAAAATTCTCATTTGCCATCAAGGGAATAAAATAACCTATTGAGGAACTAATTGCATATTTTAAAACACCTTAAAATAGAAAATAATTAATTTAAAATAATGTTTATTATATAAACATTTCAAAATATTGCAAACTTTTGAACAGTAATGTGTCTTGACCGATGGTTAGTTGTGTATAATAAATATCTCAGATTTTACATTTAGATTACCATTGCTGATGCTATCTCTGTGTAATACTTACATAGTCATCTTTAAATTGACGGAAAATATAAAATGTTTAGCACATTCTAAATTAATATCCATCATTTAAGTACATTATAATATACCTAAAATTATCTTGCAGTATTTAAAACTGAACTGATTTTGATTTTGATTTCATTATTAAATGTTTGTTGTAGACAATTATAAGTTATCTTGCTTTCTGTGCTACCTCTCCAATGGTCTGCAACAACAAGAGCGTTCTGTTTCTGCCCCATGTGCCCCCGTAGCCTTTAAATATAAAGCATGTGGCGGCATTAGCGGCAGTTACCTGCCCTGGAACATGTGAGAGGGACTAGGCAGGGATTACCAGCATGGGAAATGGAGACCTGGTAGGCAGGAGCTGTCAAATTCTTTGGTCTCTTTTGACGGCCTGTCTGCCTGCCTGTCAGTCTGTCTGTCTCCTTGTTCTAGAATTAGCCCTTGATGCTTTGTCATGTTGCAGTTGCTGTGCAAATCCACCTCTTAAGCCCTGCATCTCACTGTACAAAAAAAAGCCCCTGGACAGCCGGACAGCACTTTCACACTCAGATTCTCAAGTTTTAACAGACACCCGCCTTTGGCCTGAAACTGATGTTTATACATTCATTATGACTTGATTCCACCACACACACACACACACACACACACACACACACACACACACACACACACACACACACACACACACACACACACATGCACACACACCCCTGTCTTTTGTCCGGGGTCAGCTGTGTTCCCTCTGGTTCTGTCCCACCACAGGGCTCTGTATGTAATTAGGGATTGGGGAAGGAGAGCTTGATCAGTGTGGGATACATGGGACTGTTTCTTGACCACAATCTGGTCAGCAGACTCACACACACACATACACACATACACTACATGCATACAGACGCAGCCTCTGTGAACCCAGGCTATACATGCCGCCTGACCAAACTTCACTTTAGGAATTGCTAAGTCGTTTCTAAAGACTCACGTTTTGGTTTCATAGTCCAAGAGCGGCTCAAAAAGTAGGTCACATGCTCAGGGTTAATGGTGCTTTTCTGCTTTGGATCCATCGTTATTTTTTGGCTGCTATTATGTTATAATTAAATGCATTTTTGTCGGGCAGAGAAAGTTGTTTTTTTTTTGTTTTTTTTTTAAATATTGCATGTCATATTTCGTTATTAAGGCATTGCATGTTGTCCAGGTGAGTCTGTTTTAAAGCACACAAATTCATAATCTCACAAGCGGGATAGATTTATTGGGAGAGCGAGACAAGAGGGTCTGGATTCAATGACAGGCTTAGTTCAGGTTCAAAACCTTCAGCCCTGGAGAACAACACATAAGTCAAGTTTTCAGAAGCCTTCCCCACACCGTTAATCTGCTGGAATCAAACAGAAGGAATGTGTTTCCCTGCCCTCATTCACACCACATTTCCCTCCTGGGACTTTCTAAAGAGCCCCCAATTACTGTATTTACTGCGTCATACCTGTATATCAAGTGTTCATGGATTAAAAATATGTATATACAGCACTTACCAAAATGATGTACATTACTCAGTCTAATTGCTGTCTTTCGGACAGGACTAGTATTCCTTGAGAAGGTTTTATAGCTTTGTTTTACACAAATTTTGATTTTAATCTCATTTCAAATGGAATGATTTTTTTCAGGCTTTCAATGTATTATAGAGGAACTTATTATTATTTATCTATCTATCTGTCAGTGGTCCAATCTTGATTTTCTGTGATTTTGGCACATTATTTATCTGGACCTTTGTCAAATACACGTAATAAAGCTAAAAGTCTTGGTGCACTACCTGGTGTTCATCTTTATTGGTTTAGAAATGTATGACAATTTTCCTTGCTAAAATAATAGCTTTAAGTATTGCTGACATCTCCTCTAACTGCTCACTACAGCCGTTGCAGTAGCAACTTTGGGCATAATTCTGGCATAAATTTTTTCATTCAATAGAGTGCAATGACGTCAGAGCAGAGGAAAAAAAATTTGCCCTCAAGATATTTCAATCGGGCTTTATAATGGGGATTTTCAATTAATGGGTAAAATAAGGTCTGTGGTAAATATAACTTAATGTTACTTGAACCATTCACTCTACAACAAGCTGCACAGACCTCCAGCCCAAACCGTATTATCGAGTTATTTATTGGAATAATAATGTATGTTTTATAAAATAACAAATAAGAGCATCAAAATGCATCTTTTTGATACAGGAGTGTCTAATTTATGCTGTAATGTTAAGTATTGACGAATTATGTTTACCATAAATTATGTTTGACATTCCCGCACCTCGAGTCTCTCCTATATACACAATGTGTCATATCACTACCAATAAAAACTTTAGTCTTTAAGATTTAGAAGCATTTATGCTATATATATATATATATATATATATATATATATATATATATATATATACACATTTATGCTATATATTTCTGCCGGAAGTGGTGTTAGTGAGGCCAGCAGGGGGCGCTCAACCTGCGGGCTGTGTGGGTCCTAACGCCCCAGTTTAGCGAAGGGGACTCTATACTGCTCAGTAAGTGCCCTCTTTTGGATGAGACGTTAAACCAAGGTCCTGACTCTCTGTGGTTGTTAAAAATCCCAGGATGTCCTTCGAAAAAGAGTAGGGGTTTAACCACGGCATCCTGGCCAAATTTGCCCACTGGCCTCCGTCCATCATGGCCTCCTAACCATTCCCATATCATAATTGGCTTCATCACTCTGTCTCCTCTCCACTAATCAGCTGGTGTGTGGTGTGCGGTCTGGCACAATATGGCTGCCAGGTGGATGCTGCACACTGGTGGAGGATGAGGAGATTCCCCTCAAAAGCGCTTTGAGTGTCTAGAAAAGCGCTATATAATGTAAGGAATTATTATATATATGTATATTCCATGTGGCAGCGGATGCCCTTCCAGCTGCAACCCATCACTGGGAAACATCCATACACACTCATTCACATGAATTTTATAATATTGCAAAAACAATTCTTTTGAACTTAGATCTGTATCTTCTTGAGTAATGACTGCAAAAATTCAGCTGTCAGGTCAAAAATAAACTAAATTTAAGATATATTAGATCGTGATAATATTTCACAGAATTAATGTTTTACAGTATTTAGAACCTTGATAAGAAAAAAGAGAATGTTAAAAAATCTTACCAGACATAAACTTTTCTGTCAGAGTATGTATGTCAGCCAAATAAATGAAGTTTTATTTTAAAAAGAGTTTTTGTTGTTAATACATTGGATGTTCCACTTCTCACCCAGTTTCACAGTCATACTGATGTCACATGCATTTATAGAGCAGGTGTAGGCAATTAGCTAAGTGTTGCATTAGGAGGGGCTCTAATTAAAGGGGACATGTTTTAAGAAGGTGGGATGTTCAGTTTGAATGTGACTGATCATAGTCTTGTTCATTTTGCTGTGTCATAGTAAAGTTTTTTTTATGGGCTTTTGGCCAAAATAATGTCACAGCGTTACACTAGGTTTTCATCTTTCTGCTTTCTGAAGGCGCTTTAGTCCATTTACTTATCTTTATAGTTCTCCTTTTGATCATGTGTTGCATCCTCCTGTTGGGCCACACTGCATTTCATAACCACGCCGAAGGGGTCACCCAAATGTTAAATTGAACACTCATGTGCAAATATTGTTTCAGGTGGACATTGAACAGAGTGATAAGATGCACCGCCCGCTCGGCCCAGGCTACAGTTACGCAGCCGGGTGTGATGTGCTTCCAGGAAAACCTCGCTCGCCCCTTCCATGTGGCGACCCCCGTGAAACGCTCACACACATTCGCACAATCGCCTGCGAGCCCCACCCTGACCCAGTAAGAGCGGAGGACAAGATCTTAGAGGGTGATCATTCACATCAAAGTGAGGACAGAGAAAATATTTCTACAAATTCCTACTCGGTCACCTAGACGCCCGCTTTCCACCCGCCATTTCTGGGCTTTCACGTCTGCGAGATCGCCTCAGGATCGCCCATTACACACACAGTAGCTATATGCTCAGATATCACTTGTCATACCCAGTTTTGCCACCAGAAATCGTATCTGACGTTGCCTGTTTTTCGAGCTCAAAGTGTTTAGATTGTACAACCTCTTTGGCTTGTCTCGATCTAGACCGTTGCGCTGAGAGATGATTATTATTCTTTCACATGTTGAGCTGTCTGTGCTCTCCATTTGTTTAGAGCTGATGAGGTTTTTATAGCTCGTGTTCGTCTTTGAACTCGGAATCAATGGAAAGAATGCCTCTAGTTGGAGACAAGGGATCACTCACCCCTCTATTCCACTTTATTTCACATTCCTCTTTACATTCTTCTGGTTTGTTGACTTTTCCTTCTTTCTATTGTTTTCCCAGGAAGTGGTAAAAGCTCTAGGGGAGGCTGTTTACTGATGTACTGTATGTATTTATGCCTTGGGTTAGTGTCACTGAAACCTTTTTTATGCATGTTGTAATGTTTTGTTTGACATGTGGCTTGAGTTTTAGAAGATTTTACTCGGAAGGTATTTTCTCAGTCATTCACTGGAACGTCACATGCCTTTTGCAACTTCTTTTCGCTCTGGTGGCCACATTCTGATTTTGTTAGTGATAGCAATCAAAACATAACAAAACAATGCAATAATTTACGGTTTAAATGAAGCATTTTTTTCTCTTGTGCAATTTTTATTCTTTCAAAGGATATTTGCTGTTTTATCTATTCACCCTCAGGCCTCAGTAGGTAACTGAAAATTATAATTAAGCTTATTTAATTCTAAGCCACAGCTTCTGCGAACAGTCCTGTGTGCATTCATGATAGTCATCATTTGCGAAGGCTGTAGATTAAAAGTAATGTTAAAAAAAATGTTTGGGTTCTTGCACAGAGAATTCGTTTTGCTTCATAAGAACCCATTGTCAGGAGCCTTTAAATGCATGAGTCACCAATGACCTTTCAGCAAAAATGATAGATTTTATTGTTCTGCAGATGAAAACACTTACCCTCAGGCCATCAATGATGCAGGTGGAGTAAACTAACAACAAATTAACATGTTTGAGTGCACTATCCCTTTTAATTTAGCTCTTTACGCAACTTTGAGTGGAAGATGATGCCATATGATGCAAAACCTTATTGTAATGTAGTTTTCAGCACAGTTTTGCTGATATGTCCAAAAGTAATTTTTGCCGATTTGAAACTTTTTTTTTACCTATTAGTGTTAGTCAGATTTGATTTGAGCATCGTTGAATTTGCTCTTCAGTGTTTTAGCTTTCAGCAGTGACATTTACATTGCACTGAACTGAACCAAACTGAACTTCATCTGTGAAAACTGGACTGAAGCAGTTTCAATTTACTAGAACTTCATCTGCTTTGACACAATCTACATTGTAAAAGCACAATAGAAATAAAGATGAATTGAATAGATAGAGTGGAAATCTTCAGAATATCCAACGATGTAGCATATACCACAGGAACAAAAATAAGTTTACAGTTTATAAAAGTGGCTTAAAACTCAGTCAGTTTCGTAAATTATTTAACTGTTTAATTGATATGGCATGTCAGGGCTTTGACATGATAAGAAAACTTGATAGAGTTTATCAGCAAAATCTTGGTCCTGAATCAAAAACACTTGAGAACCAATGCTACAAACATCAGTCGTTATCTATATGGCTCCAGTTTTTTTTCTCTTCAAGAAGGAAATTCATTTTTAGAAGTGCTCAAAATGCTGAAGTACAAGATTTACATTTACCTTGCCTTTTTTTTTTAAATCAACCAACAGCTGATGTCTCCAAATAAGCTGCCTTATGGTTCTACTCTAGAGCCAGACTCCTCTTTCCACTTTGTCCTGGGAATTTGCTCTTTGAAGTGAAGAAAAAGAGGAAGCAAAAATTCTATCAACCATTTTTTTTATCAGTAAGGAGGCGGGAGGATGGGTCAGCCTAAATTAGAATGGACATGAATAAAATACACTGAAGAAGGTTTCGAAGCACACAGGAAAGATGCCCAGTTCTTTATCTCCTGAACTATGTTGATTATCAGTCTGCTGTTTGTTCTATCCATCCACACCAGAGTTAAAAAGGAAAGAACATGCCCTAGGCTCCTGATGCTCAGCAGAGAGATTCATGTTTTTACTGAGGAGTTTTTTATTTTTTTTACTTTCCCATAACTCTCCCAAGCTTTTGGGGCAGCTGGTTGCATACTCAAATGATTAGGAGCAGGAAAGATAAGATACCGATACTGTCCACGCATGCTTTATTTCACCCTCACTGAAGTTGGTCGGGTTCCATGTGCCATCTTAATCTCTCTACCGGTGTTGGCTTTCTCCCCTAAGCCTTTTAAGGTCCAAGCCATCTCAAAAGCATATAAATCTGATATCGAAATCCTCCTTGGTTGATTCTTTGTGATGGGGAGAAACACCTGAGGGAGCATCTGATTCATATTAACCTGCATCTCTATAAGATGAACCGGTCTGTGAAGGGACATGCTGTCGTTCCCACTAGTCTTGTATCACTTCCCTTAAGCAAAAGGAGCCCCAAATTCTTGGAAACTTGACATGAATATCAACTTTAGGAGCCTGTTTGGCAGGCTCACCGGGGTTTCTCGCAAGATGCTTATACCGTAGCCTATTATTCTCGTAGGTGGGATAAAATAACATTTATAGTAATTATTTTGTATCTTGGATACAGTGACTCGAGTTTGGGGTTTAATTGGGTTTAAATGCTCTGTTTGTTATTTTTATTAGCACTTTTGATCGTGTATGGGCCTTGAACGGAAGATATTTCAAAGCAAGTATGATAATCTACCTGCTTTCTTTACAATGACAGACTGTGCTGTTGTTTGTATAGTGTTTGTATAGGTTTTGATTGCTAATAGAGTAAAAAGAATTTGTTGTATCCCAGTTGGCATAATATACACTGTGCAGTATGCCAGGGTTGTTCAAATATAGAATGGAAACATTCACACCTTGTCTATTAAAATATATTTTTTATGTGGCCTGCCATGCAATATTTTCCAATTGTGCTGTTTTGAATTTTCGCCACAATGAACATAGTACTAGATGTTTACTTAGAGTTTTATCTAGGATGTTCTTGATATCACCATGACCACATCAAAGATACTTAAGTACATAAAGAGGGCTGTGGATTTTATGAGTACTGGAAATAATTTTTTTAAATAATTGTAATAACTTTATATGTCTTTTTTGCCCAAAGACAACCTGTACTATAAAATAATTTAATAAAAATAGGTGCGAATTTGAGAACAAATTACAGCCAGCATGTAAGTTGCCAAAGTTTTCTTTTTTTTTTTTTTGTGACTTGCATTCAATTGAAAAGGCTTCGGGAACAAGAAAATCTGTTACTGTATTGACATGACAATTACAATAGAAGCCATTCAGATCAATCAATGTTTATATTTAAAATATATGCAGCGCCACATAAGCGACAAATCCCCTATACTGTAAACTGATGTTCTGTTCTGTTTCTAACATGGAGAATTGGATTTGGAATGTTTGGTTTTTAGCATCCAGTGTGAAACATTCGAACTGCTGTGACATGAGCTATAAAGTGCCGTGTCTGCAATGTAGAAATGGTTTTACATTGGTTAAAAGCCTGCTGAATTTATGCTAGATACCTGGTACTGAAACTAAAGAAAAAGACCATTAATCATTAACCAGATTATTAATGTACTTAGCAACAACAAATGCTGTCATTTTGACCATTTTTTAATTTTTTAATTTTAAGAACGATGTTGAATATTACCAATTTAGCGTGTGTAGTACCCTGACGTTTCCTATATTTAATTCTAACATTAGTTTATTAAAATTACAAAAGGGTACTGAGTAATTGTACCCTACATGCATTTCAGGGTCATCTATATTTTCCAGTGCATTTGAATAATGAATGTCTGCTAACAAAAACACACTTCCTGATAGCAAAAACCTAACTTTACTTCAAACATGTCTTTCAAACTTCCAAAAATGTAAGTTTCACATGAAACTTTGCCCTCCCGCTTGTGCCGAAGTGTGGTACACACCTTCATGGGTGGTTTGTGATGACAGAAATTCAAAGCATAATTTTCAAATAAAAATTTGATTCTGTACAATCTTGTATGAATGGTCCCAACGATCGATATGGCCAATCAAATAGTTATAGAATTCTGGTAGTTCACAATCTCCATCCACTACACACCGCACTCAGTCACCTGATTATTGATCACTATCACCTGTGCACTAACAACACTCACCTGCTCCAGCCATCACACACACACACTATATATACAGACCCATCCTGTTCACTCGTCGGCTGGAATCACATTCTCATGGTCGAACTCTCCTTGTGCTCATCCTGATCGTCTGCCGAGTCTTCTATGAACTTTCCTGTCAACGACGTTAACTCCTGTTACCAGTTTGCTCGCCTTCCAGGGAAGTGACTATTCCTTCGTTTACTGTTTGCTTTGAACTGCCTGCTAGCACTACGGTGCGAAGAGGTGCTTTGTGTTTGAATAAACACTGTGTAAACTTACCCTTTCGTCTCTGCCTTCTGTGACCGTGACAGTAACGTTCAAGAGACTAAAAGAGTTTTTAAGCTTCGATCTACTCATATTTTTTTCTTGTTTTAATCTAAAAGATGCTGTCCACGCTGCTGAGAGCAAAATTTAGATAAATAAATATGTTGTCTCAATACCAAATCAAACCCACAACAGCTAATCGCACTATTTTTATTACAAAAGGGGAGATAATGCATAAATGTGCAAATTGGGACACACCCATTGTAAATAATTCAGACAACTGGAGAAGAGCAGCTACCTGTGCAAAGGAGGAAAGTAGGATGTAGATCCATAAATCACATACTGGGGTGCTGATGACAGTTTTGTGGCTGGCAGACACTGTAATTGCATATCATTACTTGAAGGAGCACACCAAGCTCCCGTTTGAGAGACTAGCTAGCTGTTAGAGGGACTTGTGATGACATCAGTTGGTAAAACTGTCTCCTCTAATGCATTTCTGCTCTTTTTGTATATCTAACACAGACTATGAAGACAAATATTTCTAGGAGTGAGTTATTATGGTTAAGCAGTTTTTTTTTTTATTTATGTGAATTGATATGCTCAAGCCCTTCAGTACATAAGATAGTTGTCTGATCAATTTGGTGTGTATTTTATGGTGTTGTGGCAGCCCAGGGCAGTCTCTCACAGGCAGACAGAGAGGCTGATGGGTCTATTCAGGGCACAGAGTGAGAGCTGATAGATTCCCATGCCTGTTTTCTTGTTTACAGCTGCACCAGCAGATAGCTAGCATGTTCATCAGGCCCCCTCTCTTGCTGACAAATTCCTCCCAGATTAAGCAACAGTGCTGTGCCTTCGCAGTCTAGTGGATTTTGCATTCCTTGGACAATGGCAAACAGATCTAGGCTGGATTCTTCCTTTGCCCGCTGTCTCTTAAATTAAAACAGAATGGTCGCATCGTTGCTACAACTCCAGGGCTGAATGAACTTGTTTTCTTGGCTTGTTAACAGTGAATGGGTATGGTTGCTCCAGCAACTGAAGAAGTGAATGAATGCACAATGTTGACATCACTAAATGCTCCATATAATGAAGGTTCAAGTTAAAAATCACATTTTAGAAATGTTTACAGCGTCTCACAATATTTTTACGTTCCATTTAATTTATATGAATATAATTTTTCTTCTTCTTCTTTTTTTTTCATGGCCACATTTAATGGACCAGAGTCAATTATTCCTTGCATACACAGCATTTTGTTCGTTACCTAAGGTTCAGATTAAAAAAAACAAAACAACAACATTAAATGTTACGTAAAAATATTGTGAGAGGCTGTAAATGATTCTAAAATGTGATTTTTAACTTGAACCTTCATTATGTGAGGCATTTAGTGATGTCAACGTTGTTTACTCATTCACTTCTTCATAATATATATTGCCTTCTTAGTTTTATCATTAAATTTCTCTATGGAATTGTTATATTGCAAGAAATATTATTGCAATATTCAATTGCAATAACACATATTTTCCCAGTATCGTGCAGGCCTATAATACTTTAATATTACTATAATATTTTTTACATATCAGTTTATAATAATCTTGTATGATTTTCTATAAACAAGTATATATATTAATGAAAAAGTTAAATGCTAAATAAATAAAAAATATATATATTGTAAAACTCACAAATAGTGTGATTTTTATTTATTTATTTATTTATTTATTTAATTATTATTTTAAAAGTTGAGACTTGTCATTTAAACTTGCATATATTTGTTGGACATTTACGGTATTCCTTTCTTTTTTTCTTTTTTTTTTTTTTAGTTCTGACCCTTCTTGAAAAATGTTGATTGTGAATGAGTCACAAGCAAATCTTGGTTTATACATTTTGCTCAGCTCTTGTATACACCCTGCTCATTCACTCTTCTTTTGTTGAGCATAATTGTGCAAACAGAATATTTGACAATAAATCATTTATTCACGTCATCTGACTTCTGAAAAGTAAACTGAAAGAATAATCAGGTCTTATATATATTTAAAGGGGTTTATGCTGCGATAATTACCTGCTGACTGTACTTTATCCCATTTATTCAATGTTGAGTTGTTATTTCATGATGTAAAAGTGCGATATCTTTGAATAGATCACAAAAAGAACGAAACTAGCACAGTTTGATCCACTAAGTCAGCAGTTATTACACTAAGATATTTGACCCCAGAATGCAGCAAGCGACCAATCACAAGTGAGTATTCAAGAAAGTTGTGTAAGAACGATAAATAACAGTCCTCAGTGCTCATTATCAGCCACTGTTAAGAATTTTTTGCACTGTAAAATATAGGTTATGCAGGCAAAAGTGGCACATCACATGCTTTTGACAAAGGAATGAAGCGTGAATTCATAAAACTCTCTGCCAATAGAGGCTGTAAATGGTTTCAGCGTTCAATCAGTCTTGTTACTGTGGTCTTCAAAGACCATGACGCCACCACCACTGCTTGCGTTAACGCTAGTATGAGGCTTTTTTTTTCAGTTGCTTAAACGCTTTGGTATTTTTCAGACATTAAAAGGCCTTTGAGCAGTGTCATGTTTGGCAAACATTGACAGCCTTTGTTTTGGCCTTTTGCATGGCTACATATAATTGATAACGTCCAAATTCAGATGTGTCTCAGTGCTGATTTGCATTAAAATAATTTTACACAGAAAAATGCTTCCTCATCCGTAAATGAGGATTTGTTTAAACCAACAGGCATTCTTGAATGTGATTAGCAACAAACTGTGGAGGGTTTTTGATGTCAAAGTTTTGACGTATAACGGATTTGACTAACGAAATGTTTTCTCCTGCAGGTGGGAATGTTGGCCTAGCGGTGCACTTCATAAAACGACATGTCAACCTGAGATGCATTGTCAGGCAGCACTACAGAGGTACTTTTTTTCTTCTCCTCGTTGGCTAAAGAAGACCGATTTGTGTATTTTTTTTCACATTAACTCGCATCATGATTGTATCAGAAGCACCTGTGTTGTTACTACTTCGTACAGCTGTCAGGCTCAGTCGGAGGTCACTGTCCGGATCACTTTATTTTGGAAAACGTTGACTGAAATATGTGGAAGCTCACGATGAACATGATTGATAATACATTTTATGCCGAACTTGTGGTTTCAAGTCAAATTTATAGAGATCTAACAGAAACGTCTTTGAAGAAACCACCCTTTATATCTGGCTAGACAGTTAGAGACGAATGCACTTCATCCTAATAGCAGCAGAGCTCAAAAATTTAAGACCAAAGCCAAGTCAGTCTGAGCCAGGCTTGACAGCAGCTCACAAGGAAAATGTGGTTTGCTTATCTTAGTAAACAAGTTTAGACTAAAGTTTCCGTGTGTCTTCAGAGGTATGCATGTCAGACTTTGTGAAGGCAATTACAAACATCATTGTAGGTGATTTATGTTTAACACGGCTCAAAGAAATACAAACAGTGTAGGAGCCTACAGACTAATAAGGCTATCCGGTATAGATTATTTTAAGTGATCTAAGAAAAACAAGGAGAAAAAGCAGCCGACCAGCAATTTGCTTGGCCTTCGTTTTTCATGCTAAATTTGGCCAAGTTTGGAGGAAATAAAGCGGAATACATCAAACATTGTGGTTTGTTTTAGTTATATCGAGTTACATATTTGAAACTTTATTGACTGAGGGGCAGCGGGGACATGAAGTCGCCCAATGTTAATGTTCAACTTTATGCCATTTTCTCAAAAACAGCACAGCATAGCGTTGCATAGTATTCAATTTTTCCCATGAAGAGGGCATTGGGGTCAGTCTATCCTGCTGATGCTCCTGAAAATTCATCTTTACTTCACTCATCTGTGAGAATTTAATATAAATGCTGTGCACATTTCCCACCCACCTTTCCATTTCAACCATTCATTTTGCCATTGTAAATTGACTGTATAAACAGTAATATTGCCCTAAATGCTTTCCACACCACTTTGTTTTTGACCTTCAGAGTTGCGTGTGTTTCCTGAGCGTGTTGTAGTGTGTGCCAGTCCTCCAGAGAATTCCGCACTTCCCAATGGAAATCTGAACCTGGATGTGGTAAGAACTGCTTATGTTATAAAATAATGTTTATAATCAGTGTTGGAGAAGCTTCCTTGAAACTAGCTTGCCAAGCTACAGTCTACTTAAATAAATGTAGTTAAACAACAGTCAAGTGACCATCTTTAAAAAAATGTATATATATGTATTTGGCTGCCCAGCTTTAAAACAGATACTTTTGTTAACAAGTTGAACTGATTTTATTCTGTGGACAGTCTGTTGGCTTGACTTCTGAGGTGGTGACCAGTTATTCTCCAACTCTTTATGTAATATAAAGAATGTAAGAAAATGAAGTACATGTGTCTTTAGTGTATAGCATTTTCCAATCTTGAACCCATTCTCTGCAAATGCCATGAAGTGGGTTCTGGACTCATGTAGTTGATTCCTATGCGTTTTATTCTTCCCCTCTCTTATTATGGGGTGACAAATGAGTAGTTGGACGGGACTGATTGGTGAGGCTCTTTGTGCTCTATACTGTTCTGTGAGGTGGACCACTAAATTCCTTTGGCTTAAGACATGGAGCCTTTGCCTCTATACTCCAGCGAGTGCTGCATGTAAATATGACCACGAAGCACATACGTCGAAAGTTCGTAGCAGACTTTTTCAAACTTTTTTTGACACAAAGGGGTCCCTTTTTAAATTTAAAAGGCTTTTTATGACAAACAACAAATGGGTGAAATTGTATGAAATTATGTGAAAAATGCAATCGCATTTATAATTGGAATTTTGAACAGATTTTAGAGGTATAGATAATCCAAACACATTTATTCTGTAACATTTTTTTTCTGTGGAATTTAAACAAAGATATTTTGAAGTTTATTTACCATTGACTTCCAATCTAAAGACAATACATATTCTTCGAAAATGTTCCAGGGGTTTAGCAATAGTAAATTATGACAGATGTCTTTAAATAAAACATTGAAGGTATTTTGAAGGTACAGTAGGAAATTAAATCCAGTGTGTTCTGGAATCACAAGTTGCATCACTGGTACACTATGTGTTTTGCTTTGGAAGCAAAGCCACAGTTTTACTTGGCTCACACATATGTCCTCTTACTCACCCACTTTTATGGCAACGGTTGTGTGTGGGTATATGAACACCATGCTTCGCTTCAGCAAGATACTCAGTGGTAGGATCTCTGGAGCCACGAATGTCCAAGCGAAAGCATCCTCGTTTGGACATCCTGCTGAGTGTCCCAAGTCTTGCAATCTGTTGCATCCTCACCCCACTCAAGTCTTTTCATGTCCACTTCTTCCCTCTGAGCCTTATCCTGCTTCATCTTCCAATAGAATCCTGGGAAATCTACACAGAGCCGCCCACCTTGGTCGGACATCAAGGACAAAGACAGTTTCCCATCTGTTTTGCCATTAAAGTCGGTACTTTTTTCAGGCTGAATCATTTACCGTTGTTTTTCTTCAAGACGTTTTGTTTCAGCCCTTTTTTTCTTGCATTGCTTTGGCTTTCAATGAAAGCAAGAAATGTAATAATTTGAGTGAAGTTATCCAGTTCGACAGTGAAAAGTTCACATTGTGTAACCGCTTTTCCAGTTCAGGGAAAGCAGGGCCCTTGTTTTTGCATTCCCCTCTTCAGGATGTGGTTCTCTGTGCTTGTGTTTGCTGCAAGGAAGGGTTAGCAGGAGCTTGCGGTGGTGCTTTCAGTATTTGGCAGATTGGAGAAGAGAGGCATCAGGAGAGCGAGCTGGAGTTTCTCTTATGACAAAACAATTATTTCAGTTGCTTTCACTAATTTGTCACTGGGAGCTTTTTCAGCCTCTTTCTCTTTTTTTTTTTGTAAACCAGGAAAGTTATTAAGAAATGTGGCTCAACAGTATGAGTCACATACAATGTACAATTTCAATTTGAAAATCATAATGGCTCGGTGAATTTGTTCTTCCAGTGTTGTCATATGTTTATGGTGAGCTGCTCTCACCGCAGAGCTTGACAGCGAGAGTCTGAATGACGCCACATGTTTTGAGGCAGTTTGGGAATTTGTCTGTCTGTGGTGCTTCTATTTGATTTAGTGCTCAGTTTGGAAAACAACCTTTATATCAGCTATACTGGGCTGCCATAACACCTATCCAGAGGTCAGAAGGTTGCACTGACAGCGAGTGTTAATACAACGTGCAGTTTCTTGAAGTAGTGTGAAAAAGATATGTGGTGCTATTTGGAAAGTCAAACCCTGGAAGGGATGTTTCATGAACTGGAAGGTGACTTATATTCCCAGTCAGGGCAAGATTAATGGTTCCTTGAGTGATTCACATCCTGAAGTGGTCAAGCTGGATGGATTCTGCATTGTTGCATAGCAAAGAAGTGATGCGGGTGCTGTGCACAGTCAGCATTGCATCATGTCATCACGACTGAGGCGACAGACATCTCTTCCTTTTCCTTTTAATGCTTTTCCTGAAACACTTCCAGAGGGTTTCTTACAATGAGACTGTACTCACAATAGTATTGTTTGGGCTCTCTTATGCTCTCCAAAGGTACATTTCTTTGAACAGGAATAAAGTAAAACAGTAATATTATGAAGCAAAAAAAAAAAGCAGCCATTGCTCTGATCTTTGGTGCTTACCTATGCACCAAAAGGAAACACAATGCATTAAGAGCCGAGGGTAAAAGCTTCAACAGGATGAATATGTCCAAATAGTTGAAATCTTTTTTTTTTTTTTTCATTTAGTCTTACCTTTTAGACGTGTAAGAACATACTTGCATGTTGACAGAAGACTAATAAAGTACAATTTACTTTGATCTTAAAATTTTTAGACAATTTAGGGCTGCTCAATATTGGAAAATATTTTGTCGTTCTGCTAAAAATATTGCGATATGAATACAATTTCACTAGATAGCTTAAATAGCTTTATTAAAATATTTTCTGGGTAGTCTAACAGTATTCAGGTACCAAAATTCAACAATAAAATATAAAATAACACTGTATAGTCTTCATTGTATAAATAATGAAATACAATTCATTTTTGTTATGCTTCCAAACATCATCATTTCCTGTGCGTACATACTTACAGGCCTTATAAAGACATGCAAACGATTAACTTTTACTCTATTAAACTTTGCAGTGACTACAAATCTACACAAAGATTCTGACTTATTTTTGTATTGTGCTTGTAGTCCAAATGTAAAAAAAATTGTGTTTGGTTTTCAAAAATAAGTCAAAACTAAGTTGGTTTTTACTAAAACAAGCAAAATAATCTGCCAGCGAGGAAAGCTCTTTAAAATGTGTAAACTTAAACATAAAATAATTCAGCTTGTTTTAAGGACAACATCTCTTCGTTTTGACTTATTTCTGAAAGCCAAAGAATATATTTTTTTGCTTGTCCAGAAAATGCTTCTTTATTTAAGAATTTTTGGATATCTGGACTAGAAACAAGACAAAACATGTTTTAATTTTCTTTATTTGTATATTGCAATTATAGATGCCTAAACAATATATTGTTAATGTGTATCTTTAGAGGTCCCGTGAAGTGCTTTAAAATGTGCATTTTCATTCTCAACCAAAACACGAAGAGCGGGTGGGATATAGTGTAGCCCCTCCCCTTTTTATAAAACAGCCAATAGCGTTTTGCTTTATCACCGCTCTGCCAGTAAAAGTGGTTGAGCTCAAGCTCTTTAAATGTGAATCATCTTGAAGGGGGCGGGGCATGTCAGATACTAGAGAGCATTTGATTGGCCAAGATTTGATGCGAAACTGAAGTATGAGGTGACGTGAAAAAAAATTGTTGCTCCATTTAGGCGAAAGTGACAAACTACAAGCCTTACATGTTTATATCAGTTTTATATCTTCTAAATGTGAATTTTGTCACGGTTTTGGAGCACACTAGCTTATAGACATCCTAAAAACTAACAATACTGATACTAACATCTAAAAAAACTTTATTTTAATTTAACTAGTAAAAAAACTAGAGCGTTCATTTAAACATAACTTACCGAAAAATCTAAATTGCTATAATTTGACCATAATGTATTGGTTTGTTTCACAGTTTTATGACTTCTTTTGTGTAACATAAATAGTTTTTTTCTGTGTACAGTACAATACGATGTTTAGTGTTGTTTTTTGTGAGTCAGTTTAGCATTTTGATGGAGCCTCATCTGTTTTTCCTAAATGTGTGCTGGAAGAATGGTGCAGATAGAGGCCTTGTAATGAAGCGGTGGATCAAAGCTCAGGGCAGATGTGTTTTTACAGCCTTCTCTCTCTCTCTCTCTCTCTCTCTCTCTCTCTCTCTCTCTCTCTTTGGGGAGAGCCATGGTGTTTATGGACATAATTTATCCTTTCTTTGTTCCTCGCCTATCTCCGTTTCTCACTCTTTCCAACAGCAAGTCATAGTAGACCGTCGGTTCGGGGCTTCGTGGCCTTGACAAACTCATTGTCACCTAATCTGGTTTGTCTCCACTGAAACAAGAGGTGGATTTTTTTGGAGTGGTTATGTTTTATAGATGCTTTTTATGTCGGTGCTCTGGTTTAGATGGCTGGAGCATTGTTTTGACAGGTACTTAGAGAAGACATACACCATTCATGTATTTTATTACTCGCAGTTTTTTGTTTAATGCTATTCAGTTAATATAGGCAGATGCTCATCCTCATGAAGTGCATTGATCTTATTGTTTGTTTGCATTGGTCTTGCTGTGGTGTGCAGAAATGTAATTGATAAAATCAACTGAAACGAATGTGAATGGAAGCAAGGCTGTGTTCTATTAGACTCGAGGGTCCTCAAAGGCATCGTTTTTGTAATGACAGCAATGTTACACAATGATGTTTGGATGTTTTTCCATGATGGCAAAAGACAAATGTGTGGTGGGTGCTTCTGTGGTTTGCTTTAGTCTCTCCAAACATTAATATTCTGAATGATCTCAGTACATTATTCATAGTTAAATGAATGTACAAGCCTTCAGTGGACACTACTTTTGCAATATATCAGATCAGTCAATTGATTTGGTTGATTGATTGATTGATCAAGCCTTCATTTGCTTTCGTTGGCCATTACTTTTGCAACATATCAGAT
>CAIGQW010000302.1:14999915-15039756 GCA_903798125.1 Danio choprae | reverse complement strand
GTTCTGAAATAGATTGGGGTCATCCATTGTGATCTTCACTTAATATTTCCTAATTCCCCCAGTGCCAAGCAAATCAGAGGTGAACCCCAACAATGCCAAGATAATCAAGACGATACAGAGAAGGGGGTCAAGTGCTCTCTGTCAGAAGATGTAAACATTGTTCTGAAGTACATCTTCATTTAACACTTCTTCATTCTTCCAGTACAAGTTCAGGCAAACATCCAAACCCAACAATTCCAAGATGATCAAGAGTTCAAATCAGGCCAATTTCATACAGACCAAGAAGAGAAGGGGTCTAGAGCGCACTGTTGTGATATAGCTTGTGGTCATTCATCTCATCTTCATTTAACATTTCCTCATTTTTTCAGAGCCAAACAGACAAACGTCCGACCTTCACAATCCCAAGATGATCAAGAGTCCAAATCAGGCCAATTTCCAGCAGACCAAGCAGAGAAGGGATCTAGATCTGTCCATCAGAAGATGTAAGCGCTGTTCTGATTTAGCTTGTGGTCATCCATCTCTCATCTTCATTTAACATTTTCTTATTTTTTCCAGTGCCAGACAGGCAAACGTCCAATCCCCACATTCCCAAGATGATCAAGAGTTCAAATCAGGCCAATTTCAAGTAGCAGAGGAGTTTGCGGAAGCATGTCTCCCTGTCCCCATATCGGTCTCAAGCATTAAGTCATTGGTGGACGTGAAAACGTTGTCGTCATCTAAATTAAGTAACAATAAAGATGTCACTGAATCCCATCTTGACACCACCGGTCCAAGAAGACGCCCACGGGCCCCGAGTAGCTCAGGAGAGGATGCTGACCACCAAAAGACAAAAAGATTGCGACTTGGAGAGTCTGCAGCGTCGAGCGATTCCAACAATCCCTCTTCCGGCATTGCCGCACCAGACTCTGTTTGCAGTCCCCAGCCTGAGATTTCACAGACTAACCAAAGCGGGCTGGCCACAAGTCTAAGAGGCCTATCTGTCAAGCCTGTATCCTCTGGGTCCTCTATTAGTTCCAGAGCGGCCGCCAGAGAGGGGAGGAAGGGGGGCGAACCCAGAACATCCCGATTACGCCGGCTCAAGAAGTCCTGAGGGGCGCAGCGGCGTACAACGAGAGTGGATATCTGACGCCACCTCGATGGATCTTACAGTACACACTTCTACTGTAATGCTGTCTGTCAGCAGTAGTTGCACAAGAGTTCACCACACACAGCCTTTGCACATACAGCATTTCGCTTCTGCGTTCCAAGTAATAACACACACACACACACACACACACGCACACACAAACTGCTTGTATTATATTACAGAGAAGCTTTTAAAAGTTGGAATAAGCTCCACTAGCATAAGCTTTAAAGCAACTCGTGCAAACCGTAACTTTGCTCTAAACAAAAACACAAATGCAGTTTGCGCATTCTGCGTAAGATTTGTATTTCAGACTAACGGGAGCCGCAGAGCACACTGTGGCTTCAAGCCCAAATCTCTGGCTCCATCCGTCTGAAATCTCCCCTCTTCCAGCTTCAGCTGAGCACATGATTGATTTCGCTGTGTTCTCACACACACCACGCTCTTTAAGCGATCAGGGCTTTTTACCGTTGGAGCCGACTGCCGTCTCTTTGCGGTTATTATTTGTAAATGTGTTATTGCTTTTCGTAACAGCTAAAAGTCTTCTGCGGGATGATTGACAACGCTGTGGAACGCTGCAGTGCCTCTCGCGTCCGATATTTGGCTAATCACTGGTGCAGTTGACATTGATGTAGTGCGTGATGGCAGGATGATTATACGTACGGACAGAAATGCTCACATGAGAGTCACATGCTCGGTTTTCCAGTCGTACTTACAAATTACTTGATGTTTATGTCTTTAGGATAATAGATATGTGTCATGAAAATGTTATCAAAATCGACGAATATTGTTCTGTCATAGTACCATAACAATGCAGACAGAATGCTTCTGGTTTAGAGGTACTGTACAGTGCTTTTTAAAGTAATGTCACTGTAAATTCGGTAATGACAATCATTAAAGATGGAAACCGTTTGTTTTAATGAGATATTGAAATCGTCACTTTGTTCATGCTATCTTTTGTGCTGCTTTATGGAATAATTCATATTTTACTATTACTTAAACAGGCAAAATCTAGTATTCAGACACCCATTTTTATTTATTTATTACAATTTTTGGCAATTTTTATGACAGTACAGTATGCTAAAAGGTAATAAAAGGTGGGTATGGGATTGGGAAAGGTCCATGAGTTGGGATGGCTGCAGCACAGTTGTGCTATATATCCCTATACGGCACACTGCCCAGTAGGCTATCAATGCCGAAGAAACACATTTTTGTGACACCGGTGGTCTTTTTGTGAACTGCAGGCAGCAAATTATCACTTGTGCACGAGTTACATACAAGAGACTAAACATGATTTATTGCCACTATATAATCATGTTGAAGCTCTTTCCCATCTACTCCAGCAGCACATCTTAATGCTTCCAGTGGCCATCAGGTCAACTAATTGTCATTGTGTGAAAATGAAGCTTGTCACAGTTTTAGCCCAATGAATCACTGCATTGTCGCAATGAAAAATGACCATGGGATACATCTTCTCAAATGATTGTTTTAAAAAAGCTACACATTGAATCACTTAGGGTTAAATAATAGTTGCCAAACGTATGACATGCCAGAAACATATCACTGCAGTTAAGATCCAATCGACTCCAACAGACTCATCAAGTAATTGCTTACATGAATCCAAACATCTTTTCTTTTTTTTTGGCCAGACAGAGTTGTTATGAATATTAATTTCTTTCTAACTTAAAAAAAAAGTTTATCCATAAATAAATGTCATCAACCCATTCCAAACTCTTTCTGTTTTCATCTGAGGAATGAATACAAAATGAAATTCTGGAGTTTGAGCTGGCCGCTCATTTCAATACAATTACTGTGAATGGTGAATGAGGTTTTCAAAGTTTAAAAATAACATAAAGCACCATAGAGTTATTGCAAAAGTGAATTGCTCGTTATATTTAATTCATTCAAATAAAAGAAACAGGCTGAAGATGAAGCTGTTTTTCACCGATAATCCTCTGATGCAACCAAATTGAGTCAGTGAGTCTGATTTATAAATCATGTATACTCTGAATCACTGAAAAGATCTGACTCAAAACAATGATTCATCATAAATTGGACCAGTCAAGCTGGATGTCAATTTCACTTAAATTTCTCACGTTATGAGTTTAGAAGACTTTGAAAGTAGGACACGAATTGAGAACCACTTTTATGATGCATATTCTTGAAATTTCCTTTCCCCATTCACTGCACATTGAAAACAACCCAATTCTTTTTTTGTGTTTCATAAAGTTAAAACTTGTACAAAACAACACAAAGTCGAGTAAATGATGACAGAATTTGCATAATAACTGACTGAAAATCATTTGGTAAACCCCTTTCTTTTACTCACCACGCTTAGCTTTTGCCCTTCAGGCATTTTACTAAATACCTCATCCAGTCCTCATATGAAGAAGGTATTTATGCGCCGACCGCAATCGACTACCATTTAAACCCATTTGTGCTTCAATAACATGACGTCAATGTAAGAAAGGATTCATCTCCTCCCAAAGCAGGACAATGGGGCACAAGTCGAAAAAACAAACATTTAATCTTCCTTTTATACAAAATGTTTAATAAATATAACATTCAAAAAATATTGCCAGAAACGAACTAAAAAAAAAGGAAAACAAATGTACAATAAGGTCAAATGTGAACATTGAATATTGCCATGATCTCATAGAATTGACAAATGTGATAAGCATGTCGATTTGGTGTTTTAGAGAGCCTCGATATAAAAGAATTACGAAAAGAACCCTACATGTGCACAGCAATAGAAATGGACTCCTGAAAGCAAGGCAGTCTACAGTGTTTCCATTGGCCCCCTACTGTTCAAGTATTCACAGCCTAGCTTATGACATACTGCAAACCCAAGCTGAAGAGAAATGATCTGTGTCAATCGGGTTTACCAACAAGCAACTAGAAGACTCGTGTTCCCTTTTATTTGAGACTTTTTAAAATCATTTATTTTTCAACCGTGGCAAGCAATGTGTCTGCCATTTAATTATCCAAACAAAAAGCAGCCATGTTTGTTGACATTACCTGCGTTGAGCAAGTAAGGGTTGGCAAAATACGTACAATAGTTTTCAAATATTGAAATATCCGACAATGTATAAAAAGAAAAAATATTCTCAGGCATGCAAATGCCCATTTGTGTCTTTTCATTCATTGTAAAAAATACAAAATTGACTGCTTTTTTTTTCTCTCTTTGAAAATTTTGGTGTGACACATGAAACAAATGTCGTCCGAACAAAGTTATAGGCTTACAAAGCTATCAAAACCTTCAAAACTAGACAGGACATATAAATAAAAAGGAATGATATTTTAAGGCTCTTGATTATTAAGTTAATAAATCAAATATACACAGTGATTAATTAAAAAAAATATACATATCTACACTAAATTGACACAATTCTTCATATTGGCAGCGAAATGCTGACCGACCTATCCCGCCCCAAGAAAAGAAAAAATAATAAATAATTTTTTTGTTCTTTGTTTTTTTTGTTTTTTTAATATACTCCTTTCCGACAATTGCTGTGGTGCGTAGCTGTGAAGGCACTTTCAGTTCAGAACTAGAAATAAAACCAACTAGAGAGAGTTTCCACACAGCCGCTGGATAAGGAAGAAACAACTACTTTAGCTGTGAGAGCACTGTCATTATGAACAAAAATAACACTATTTGCAAACTTACTGAGATACTCAAACGTATCCACAAAAATATAGACATTTGAAATGTGTACGTTTTCTTTTTTTTACTGTTTTTTCTTTTTCTTTTACGAAGGAAAACACTGGATGCGAAACGCAGCGTATGGGTTTTCCAGCCGTCCACAGCGACTATCGATTGCCAGTGTGAAGCCAGCTTGTCGAAACTTAAATTAACACAGGGTTCGAGGCAAATAACAGCCTTGGAGTCCAGAACACGACGCAACAGTTTTCAGAAGCACAACCCTGCCATTTGACCGGTAAGTGTAACAGGGGAGGAGGGGGTTGGGTCGCGGTCGCTAGGCAACACAGCTGCCTGCTATACGATATACTCCATCCTGTTTAAGCTCTGTGCCGTCTCCAAGTCTCTGTTGTCCTGTTTGTTAGTCCAGTTTGGGTTTTTGTTTGGCGCGCGCTCCTCTCGCTCCACCAGCGTGTAGGCCGGCTGCTTGGTGAAGCGCGCTTTCTGCAGGTGTTTGTCCATCTCCTCTTCCTCCACCTCAGAGTTATGCGTCCTAATTTTGGCAATGATGGAGTTCTTGCCCTCGTAGTCTTTTATGGCCACGCCGTGGGCTGCGTGCTTCTCGATGGGGTTTTTGATCTGGTTGAGCTGCTCGCGCACGTTATTGGTGGTATTGTCCTCTGTGGCTGAGGTAGTAGCGTTGCTGTGGGTGTTCTGTTTCCGGCGCCGGTGGATGCACCACAGGAAGGCCGAGGCCAGAGCGAAGATCCAGAGCACGATGAAGATGGAGCTCAGCAGAGGAACCAGGTAGTCTGGGGGAAAACAAGCACAAGGACAGTCAGGATATGAGAGAAATATTTTGCCCATTCATTAAATTCAGGTGGCTTGGAAACAAACATGATATTTTAAATGGTCATTCACACCCAATGTGTCTTTGCTTCTAAAAAAAAGCGCTCGGGAATAGTTTGAAAAACAAAAAAACAAAACGGATCTTAAAAAAATAAGGGTATCTGGACGCAACCACTGAGCGCCTGTAAACAGAAACAAGCAGTGATCGTCCCGCCTCTGAGTTGTTCTGATTGGTCAACTGCTTTAGAACTAACAGTGAAGAGCAGCGCTGCATGTGAAAGTTAAATGTCTTTTAACTTCACAGTGTCTAAAAAATGCAGCGTTGACGTGTGTGGAGCTTCAAGAGATGTGAGACTCGAGCGTTAAGTCAAAGATGTCCATCAAGCACGTGTTTACATTGGAAAACAATTGAAAAGTAGTGCATTGGAAAGGAAAAGTGCATTCGGTGTGAACTGCCCCTTAAAGTGCACTTTTGAAAATGATACTGTAATCATCTCTATGATTTAATGAAAATGGTGGTGTAATGTGCATAGCACTGTACAGTTCAGCGTGGCTCGATTCACCTTCATCTCTTGATCCTTCTTGCTTAGCTCGGTTTGCATTTCCACTGCAGTTTAGTACTGCTTGGGTGGGATTATTGCTATAGTTGCGTCACCTCTACTGCCATGACATTGTAAATGATAAAATAATGATGATGTGAAACAAATGTTTGACACAAACCAACCGGCTCATGTCTCATGTCGCAAAATCTAATGAAGCTGGTAGTGATGACTCTCTTGAACCAATCAGAGATCAGCATTGTGTATATGTCACATTTTGGTAATGATATGGCTTGCTAAAAACTACAAAAAAATTACCAAGTACCAGGTTCAAAATGCAGTGGAAAAGCCCCCGAAAGTGGGCTGTACTGAACCGAACCGCACAGTATCGTGCAATAAAAAAAGCTAAGTTGTTTTTGTGGATCCATGTAAATGGGGATAATTTGACCACATTGTTGTCCATTTTTAATACATTGCATGTTGGTTGTATCTGGTTTGGAAAACTGTTTGTGTCATTTTCAAGAAAGGTTTGACCTATCCACTGATAAAAATGTCTTGTGGTGTAACCATTGAGCATTACATTAACCATTACGTAGTTAAATATCAGTTGAATATGAATTTTTGGTTGCGCCACAGGAAATGTACAAATTATGTGATAATTTACAGACCATGGAAATCTAGACTGTCCGTTATATATTTATTTTGGGGTTTTTTCTGCATGTTGGGTACTATATGCAGCTTTGGTTGTTGGCTAGAATTTTTAAAAAATATTTTCTTTTCTTTTTAAGACATAATCATTAAATATATTGCTGGAGAACATGGTACAGCGATCACAAAGGCTGATAGAAATGTAAATAATTTGAATGCAGTGCTAGTCACTTTGAATTAAAGCAACTGTCAATGTAAGTGATGTAAAACCACACAAGTTTTTTTTCTGCCAATTTTATTATTCATTCATTCATTTTCATTTCGGCTTAGTCCCTTTATTAATCTGGGGTCACCACAGCGGAATGAACCACCAACTCATCCAGCATATGTTTTACGCAGCGGATGCCCTTTCAGCTGCAACCCATCTCTGGGAAACATCCATACACACCCATTCACACTCATACACTACGGACAATTTAGCTTACCCAATTCACCTATACCGCATGTCTTTGGACTTGTGGGGGAAACCGGAGCACCCGGAGGAAACCCACGCCAACACGGGGAGAACATGCAAACTCCACAGAGAAACGCCAACTGACCCAGCCGAGGCTCGAACCAGCGACCTTCTTGCTGTGAGGCGAACGTGCTATCCACTGCGCCACCGTGAGGCCCAGTCCAATTTTATTATATAAAAACAAAATCTTAAAATTTTAAAACAGAATTTAGAAATTAGCTTGAAAGCTAATATAGATGAATTTATTAATTTTCAATGAATCATGACATTGGCCTGTTTTTAGACTGCAAGGGAATCTTTTAAAATCTCTTAAAAAGACTCAAAGCTTGTTTTATTCCTATTTACTGCTTGTCCGTAAGTGCATTGGAAAAGGAAAACCTTGGAGTTTGAACAGAAGCAAAGTTGGAAAAAATAATCCTCACATCAGTTTAACAGAACAATTTCCTATTTTGTACAAGACATACCCTGTTTATACCTACTCCACTGGCCCAATCTACAGAGGCTGGCACACATCTTTTAAAGGTTTCTTAAGTTAGGAAGAGACTAAGCCGCTTGGCAGAAACATCAGGTGCCGTTTTTGATGAACAGCATTCATAAAGAGGGTCCTGATGTCTAATTGAAGTTCCATCCAACTGGCAGAGCTGATATAACATTCCAGAGCTTCAATGACTTAAAGCTTCTTTTGACAGTTAAACATTGCTCAAGCAAGACAGACCAAGGACAGACAGTTCAACACAACTGGCCCAGACTCTGGAAAACTTAATGCATTGATTTTTGGCTGCATTCTGCAAAGATGGACCCAAATGTCCAGTGTGGTACTTACCAGTTTTGGCGCTTGGTATCTGATGAACCCGTACGCCGGTGATGGCTTTAATGATGGTGCTGTTTCCATTATGCTTGCTCACCAAGTCAATGATTTGAACCGTTATGTCTTTAATAGGACTCCTGTCCGTCCTGGGCTCTTCTGTGAACTGTACAAAAAATGAACACATAAATATCACAAAATATGATCTTTTTTTTCTTTTTCTTAAGATAGTTTGAGGTTTCGACTATTTTAACCCGTAAAATGGTGTTAGTGGGGTCCAAAAGATTGGGGAACCCATTGACTGTCCATCAGATTAAAAAAATGATTGTATTTTTTTTCCTTTTTTTTTTTTACAAGTTTATAAGAATTGTTCAACTGGTTTTCTCCATAAAGTTGAGTCAGTGGGGTCAAAAGGTCTCTCCTGACCTTCCTGACTCAATGGATGGACAAAAGAAAATATCTTCTATTGTGTTCCAAAAAAAGAGGGGGTCATGCAGCCTTGAAAAAATGTCAGAAAATGACTTATCCTGTCTAAAATGACTGTCTACTTCCATGTGAATAGCTGCAACCTAAATTGCAAACACCTAAACCAACTGATCAAAGTCATCCAGAGAAACTTCAGCAAACACCCATTCATTCAGGTGTGTTGGAGCTCAAGGTACCACACCAAGAGTGTCTTTAAAGGCAAAGTCGTACTTACAATGCTGATGTGGATCTCATTGCTGGCTGAAGAAGATGGTGCACAGCTGATGGACACAGCGTACTCTGCCGTGAGGTTCTTCAGCAGGTACCAGTGCCTGAGTTCATTACATACATGTTCCACACTCAAGCCCTGTCAGAACACAAAGATCTTTTATAAGTTTCTTCATATTTAAACCCATTCCAACTTAACAAATTAGTGCAATATTCATCCAAATCCCCCAAATGCCTCCTCGGTTTTTAGGTTTGTCTTACATAGCAATGTGTGGGCAGGAGGAAAAACATGAAAGATTTAGTCAGTTGGGAGAAAGTAAAAAAGAGAAAACGATGGTAAGGTTCTCCCCCTGTCAAATATCAATCCAACACACCGCCCCCACTTGTTTTCCCGCAGCACATGAGAAGAAGAGAAGAACGCATATATTTTTAATGGCTGTCGCAGTCTTTTGTTGCACTCGCTTGTCTCTTGTTCAGCCATTCAGGCTGGCTGGTGGGCAGTCGCCAGCAGTGTTTTTCTGCTCTCATACAATGACCGCCTAAGTATTAAACCGTTACGGGATATTAGCTCAGGAATGCCTTAGTTCGGAAAGGGATACAGAGCCAGGGCTTATTGTACAAGATGTATTTCTTGCGCTTTTTTTCATCCGAAGAAAAAGTGTTTGGATATGACAACAAAGCTTGCGAGATATCCAACTAGCCTGGAAAACTTCACCCATGAGGAACGTTGTCTCATAGACGAAGAGAACCTGATCTTTCAGGCCCCACCGCGCTCTCGGTTCTCCAACGAATTAGAGAAGGGTGGAGGCGGCGTATGGAGAAGGGGGAAAACGGCTCAAAAGCTCATAATTTAATCGCTCGACTCTGAAAGTATGACTCACTTGAGGCATGTTCTCCTTGTTAAAGGTGAACGTGATGTTGGCACAGCTGTCGTCCTGGTAAGAGAAGCTGGCGTGGCATTTGGAGGGTGGAGGGGGTGCAGAGGGCCAACACTCTCCCAAACTGGGACAGGGCTTGACGAAGCACTGCTCTTCCTTGATGGGAACACAAGATTGGCTAGCAGGACATCCACCTCTGGCCTTTCCTGTGCGACATGACTTTGGTCCACACCACATCTAAACCAAAAAAACAAAGTATTTTTGAAGTTATAATTAAGAGAAATGTTACTAAATGCCTCAAGAATATGATAAAGTGTCAGCTATGTACCATGGTGCAATGAATCCTTCCATTTTGGCACTGGCAAATGTTACAATCTTCCTCCCATTTGGCACCATCAGCAGTTACTTGTCCATTAGCAATACAGGGTCTCCCAACAACTGTGAATGGCAAAAAAAGAAGATCATGATGTGGCAAGAGAGGAACTGGTCTTGTTTAGTAATAACCAGCTATTTGTTTTCTGACAACATACAGAGTTTTAGTTTGTAAGCATGTGTGCTTATAAAATATAACAATGGCGATCTACAGGACTGTATGTGCACAGGCGTGTAATTTCTCTTTACAAAGTGACATTGCCACCTACAGGCCTGGTATGCCTAATACAGCTTTTTTTAGTAGCTTCCGCAGATCCATTGTGTAAATGTACCCCAAGTCTTGTTCTTTTAGGCAAGAAATTGAGGTCTCCTGAGGGAGTAGATGAGGTTTTTGAGGTTATGTTGAGTGTGACCTGTGTTCAAAAGCAAACTCTTACCTTCCTGACACTCTGGTCCTATTCTTCCAGGTGGACAAAGGCATCGGTAACCATTGATTTCATCAATACAGGTAGAGCCAAATGCGCAGGGAGAAGACTGACACTCATTTATATCTGAAGGAATGAAGACAATCTGTTAGGAACCATGCAAGGAACTTTTTAATTGAAACAGCTTGAACAGCAACAGGTATAGTCTTGTTTCCCACTATATATATATATGTATATATGTGTATGTGTATATATATGTGTATGTGTATATATGTGTGTATGTGTATATGTATGTATGTATGTATATAAATATCTATGTATGTATGTATATTTGTATTAATTTACCAAATAAGCAAAACTGCTTGAGATATTAAAGACTTGTTCTTCAAGAATATCTTGTATTCAAGCTATTTTAATTAAGATGCTATGTACATTGTTTTTCCCATGTCATGCAATGTTGGGAAAGCTCCAAAAGAGATAATTCTGATTTAAAGTTCAATCGCTCTATCCTGATGGACTATATCATCTTGAGCTCAGCTGACAGTAATGCCATGAGCTCATTTACAGGTTTTGATAAATCAAACAATAAAGCCTGAGGTATGGCTCGCGCAGCCAGATGAAAGCTTTTAAAAGAAAAAAATTAACTCTTTAATCAGTGCTGGATAACCAGGCTGATTGGCTTTCGGTCACTGCGGGTCAGTTTGTCCCGAGGGGCTGTGAACATCAGCGCTGCAGAATGTGAGGACACTGCTTGCTGTGTTGTTGGCATTGTGCCCAGAGGGTTGGCTAATTGGGTGGCTAGACCGTGTGTTTTGCTCCAGCACTGTTTGTTTTTGAAGAAATGTGTTGCACATTAACAGTGCTGACAGGCAAGAGGATCAGACCTCATCAAACACTCACTTATGCGACAGTCTGGGCCGGCAAAACCTGGAGCGCACTCGCAACGGTACCAGTTTTCACCATCCACACACGTCCCGCTGTTGTAACTGTTGAGAGAGAAAGATGGAGGGTCAGATGCAGTTCAATTCAGCCATCATTGCAGCTTTACAAACAGGGTCCAAAAGAAACACTCACAAAGCACTAAAGAACCGTTAAAAATGTCATATTTAAATACAGTATACTGTAAAATAAAACTCATGTTGGCTCATGGTGAGCAAGGTTTGAGTTCAGTCAACTAAAGTGGGAAAAAGGCAAATGAATTATAAAAATAAATAAAAAAATCATTAAATGTCAACTATAAATACAATAAGCTAAGCTACAATAAACTACTAAAATAATTGTATATAAAACAAAATCAAAATAATATAGTATAAATCAAAATATAAACAAAATAATGTAAAGGTAATTATATACAATTTATACATTTAAAGTGAATAAACAAAGTAAAAAATGTATTTACCCCCCACTCCATATTTTACAATAAAATAAGTTGTAATTGTATTTGGAAGTTTGCTACAAAATACATCATTTTATTCAACAGCTTTTGAACAGCGATGTGAACGGGAAAATCTAGTCAATTCGAGTTCACATGGTATTGGCCAGTGTTTAGCACATTTTAGCCTTTGATTCCAAATGAACCCATGCTTAAACTGTTGTCCCTGAATATGTTATTGTGCACTTAGAATATCTTGCTCAGACAACTTCTGGAGCAGATGAACCTGATGTCAAAAGCACAATAGGCAGCGAGCTTAACGCACCCTTGGAATGACAGAAGCAATGGGAGTGTCTGTTTCCCAGGACTGAGAAAGAGTGTGAGAAAGTGCGGCACAGCTGTATGGGCCTGTTTACAGCAGCAAGCTCTGTGTGCGTAAATGTTTTGCCAGGACTTACCAAGGGTGTGGGTTGCAGTCGTTGGTATCTGAAAGAGAGAGAGAGAGAGAGGTTTGTTTCACTTCACACCCATGTGAGCATAAGAACGAACACAACAGTGAACATGTCAGAGCTTGTGTTGGTGTGCGCTTGTGCGTCTGCGTGCTCTGCTTGGCACGGGCGCTAACTGACTCGCCGTCTCCAGCTTTTCTTTGGACTCCAGGTTTCTTCTTTGGAGCAAAACAATACATGAGAAAGGCACATCGAGGGGGAAACAAAAAAAGAGAAGAGAGGCGGTGGGCTTTGGAAGAGGGGGGGACATCTGTCTCCACTTTCCCTCATTTACATTTTTTCCTTCATAGCTGGCAGCAGTTGACAATGTCCAGCCAGGGCGAGGTGGGTTTAGAGAAAGAATGGAAAAGAACGAGTGAGACAAAAGCCAGGAAAATGGATCCTTTCTGTATTCTCACACTAATCGAGTGTTGATGTCACTTTAAATTAGTGATGCAAAATTTTATTGGATCATTTGATAAATCAGTCAATAATTGCTTGAAATGTAAATATTGGTATCGGTATCAGACTTGCCTTGCCGATGTGTTGATTGTGTGCCAGGAGCTCTAGCATAGTAGTTTAGGGATGCACATTATTATTGTAACATTTGATATATCGGCCGATAATTGCTTGAAATCTAAATAGTGGTATCAGTCTTGCCTTCCCGATAAGATGTGTTGTTTATGAGCCTGCAGCAACTTACTCGTCTGCCCAGAGTGTTATCATGGTAGTGTAAGGATGCACAATATTATTTTATTGTTTAATATATTGTCCGATAATTGCTTAAAATCTAAATATCGGTATTGGTCTTGCTGATAAGATGGGCTGATTATGAGCCTGCAGTAACTTACTTGTCAGCCAGAAGTGCTAGCATGGTAGTCTAGGGTTGCAATATTATTGTAACATTTGCTATATCGGCTGAAAATTGCTTTAAATCTAAATATCGGTATTGGCATTGGCCTTGCCTTGCCAATAAGTTGTGTTGATTATGAGCCTACAGCAACTTACTTGTCTGCTAGGAGTGCTAGCATGGACCCCTTTGGGTGCACAATATTATTCTGACATCTGATATATCGACCGATAATATCTTGAAATGTAAATATCGGTATCTGCTTTGCCTTGCCGATATGTGTTCATTATGAGCCTGCAGCAACTTACTTGTCTGCCAGGAGTGCTAGCATGATAGTCTAACTTGCCTGATAGGAATGCTAGCTATACCATAAGGTCAGCAGTCTGCTCATTCTTGAGGTGAACACTGCCTGCATGGTGATTTAGATTTACTGTTTCAGACTGCTGACCTGAAATTGTGAAAAGCGACTCTGTGTACAATATCCGTCAGTAAGTTACTTAATAAGAGTCAATAGACTAGCGTGAGCCGCAGCCTCTCTAGATCCTACTGCTTGAACGGTAAGAGGGTGATGTAAGCATTAGGCAAAACAAGTCTAATACACATACAAATAACATGAAATTGTCATAAAAGCATGAGTCTGACTTGATTTAATTGTCAGAACAGAGACTCAGATTCTGTGACAGATTTAATTCAGTATCTGCTCTGCTCCTATGCAGCCCCCCTTGTCTGAAATTTAGATTTATTTAGGGTCTGTTTGATTTGGTCAAAATCACAAACCTAACACTTAAATTAACAACGAAAAAACACAGAGACAAAAAAGGTATCGACATTGGCTATCCGCCAAAATGAGTTTAAATCTATATTTTGGCTTATTGGAGATCAGCAAAAATCCAATATTGTGCATCTCTTATAAAAATCCACTCATGTACTCACTCTCAGTGCAGGTAGATCCTTCCCAGCCTTCCTTGCAGACGCAGTTGAAGGAGTCGCCGTTGACCACACAGGTGCCTCCGTTCTCACAGGGGTTGGGCAAACAGCTGCTGTTCTTGGCTGAAGAGGAACCACAAAAAAGGTCAGAACCCTTTGAACTGAACAGATCAACAAGACAGCGACCACAAGACTGCCACACTTAAAACATCTTGAAGTGTTACCAAGTATAACATTTCCCAAGGCCCATTCCAACTCAACTTTTCCCATCAAAGAACTGGAGCAGGCTGTACGGCAGATATGATATTTTCTGCATCGCACACAAAAGAATACCCGTTCCAAAATGTGAAGGGGTCCTTTAACAGATTGTGCTGTTTGAAGGAAATTATGGCCAAAACATTGACAGAAAGAGAGTGATGGGTTTGGTTTGAGATCTAGAATGACTGAGTTTGAAATATTGCAGAGCAAAGAGTACTTGTATATAATAACTATGTATTAAAGTATGATTATGTTTTTCCTTTGCATTTTTGATAAGTGCTTCGTATAGATAATAGTGCTGTAAAATGAACCTCTGACCATAGGAATTCACAAATATGACTAATAATGCTGTATTATGCACACCAGGCCAAAATTGGTGATGACATTTAGCATATTCAGCTTCACATCACCATGTTACAAAATCACATTTATGCAGTTTATGCACAGATGATTATGAAAAATTAGTTTTTTTCAGCCCCACAAAATGCATAAAAACTTTACTCTATTTGCCCCCCATTGTCTTTATTTTAGTATATATATATATATATATATATATATATATATATATATTACTCACTACCCATTATATTTATTAATGTAATATTTGGCTATTGTACAACAACAAGACATATTTTTAATTGTCTAATATCATACTTGCTATATAAATTTTTTTTGCAACAATATAAATCATAATACCACGCTTCTCTTTGTAAACTGTTTTCCTGTAACATGTGAACTTGGCTTTCCTTGGCTTGGTATTTACATTAAGAGAGTGCTACTATACAAAACTATTTCCAGGGTTGTATTTTTGTATGTTGAGCATTTTGCAAGTTAGCAAACGTCTTTGATACAAGTAAAAAACCTGCATTCCAAAATAATTAGCAGCTTGTATTTTGGCAGCTTCTTTAAAACGGTGTGTTAAATGCATTTTCATGCATACGTATGACTTTGCAGGAAGAAGAGTGCCGGAGGGGTTTGTGGGAATGCTGTTTTTGTAAGGGCTTGACGCACATGAGCTGTATCACGTGCTACAGTAAGTGAGAAGAAATCACCCAGACTGACCTATGTTACATGTGGCTCCCTCCCAGCCAGGTGAGCATCTGCATTTGAAAATGTCCACTTCATCATGGCATGTACCTCCGTTGTTGCATGTAGCTTCGTCACATTGGCTATCACCTGAAATTACAGTTGATCCCACAGTATTTTATAACTTTATATGTACACGCTCGCACAAACAACAAAAAAAAAAATCTCAACAAACTGGGTGGGTCATAAAAATAGTCTTTCTTACGGGAGTGGCAGGTTTTTCCCTTCCAGCCATTTCTACATTCGCAATAGAAATCGTTCACCAGGTCTTGACATGCTCCCTTGTTCAGGCAGGGGTTCAAGCTGCAGTCATCTATGTCTAAAAAATGAGCAGAAAAGAACAAGAATATGAGCTCAATGAAACACGAAAAAGGGAAAAATCTTTTGCAAAAAATCTATACTTGAACTTACTGATTTCGCAGTGAACTCCTTCCCAGCCGTCAGCACAAATGCACTGATAAACGTTCACCTTGTCGATGCAGGTTCCACCATTGCGACATGGGTTACTTTCACAATCGTTAATATCTGAAAAAGTACCATAACCAACACATCATTTAGTATCATCTTAGACCATGATGCAAATAATACAATAACAATGCATGATATTCAGTCTATATTACTGATTTTTAATGCGTTGGTGATATTGGATATTTTTCAAATTAAGCATTTTTAAAATGTAAAATTTAGAATTTTTTTTACCAAAACTCCACATAAATGACCACAGCTTTAGAAATAATCCAGCAAGGATGCACATTATATAACTTCATGCGGATTATGATGTATTATTGATTTTTCGCAATTAGGCATTTACCAACTATCTGTTAAAACAATTATAGAGGTAATGGATAGAAGTAACATCTGTGTACCCCTATATGATAATTGTTTTTGTCTTTCATGGAAGTAGATGTATTAATGATGAAATTGACTGGTATCAGTCTATATATTGTGTAGTTTTAAAAAAAAAAACATTTAACGGTAATTACAGACTTACTGAAAAAAGTATAATATCAGTGACGGAATTTATATGTACTTAATTTTAATTTCACGCATGTAAGTGTATTATTGATCTTGCTATTCTGGTATTGCTAAATATGTATATGATTTTTTTTTATGTGCATTTTTCTTATGTTTATATTCAGAATATAATTTTACATTATAGTAATATATAATATATAAGTAATCTAGTAAATTAACTACCATTTTTCGGTTATCAATTAAAATATTCCCTTCTTGCCAATATCAGTGCATCCCTGTAATCCAAAAGGAACATGTTGAGACTTACTCTCGTGGCAGTAGGTTCCTCTGAAACCTTCTTGACACTCGCATGTAAACTGGCCTCCAGCTTGGCTCCTGCAGCGTCCATGAGGCCCACAGACATTTGAAGAGATGTAGCGCACTCCTTCCGGTGTACTGTTGGACGCCACGGCGACCGTGCAGCTGTCAATCACTGTAAAGATTTACGATAAAGAGCCAAAAATCCAGCCGTTAAATGAAAGTGAAAAAAGCTTGCAACACCACCCATTCTTTTGCTTTATAGCACATTATTCATAGATATTTTGGGGTTCGTTTTACAAAGGCTCCATTTTTTTTTAACATCTGCTTTTGCAGAAAGAATGTGCGGGACAGCAAATTTAATGCACATAAGCCCTGATTCTGCTCAAAAAGAAATTTGATGGGCTTATCTAGCTGTGGGGTTTGCCCCTCCTCAGACACGCATACACACACTCTCTTTTTAAAACATCCAAGGCAGAGAATCCCACCAAGTCATTACCACGAAGAACACACACAGAGCTGTTAAGAAACTGGCAAATGTTCAGGAGGATTTGGGAATGGAGAAAGTGTTTAAGAGACTGTGTGTGTGTGTGTGTGTGTGTGTATGTGAGCTGCGTGTCCAGAGAGGTTACTGTCAAATAGCTCACTACGGGCTGAAAAAGCCTCATGTAACAAAATATGAGCTCTTTTTCTTTCTCCCCGAAGGTGGTGGGAGAGTCCACGGGCCTGTAATCTAGTTTTACTCAGCAGCTGAACAATGGCATGCAGCTAGCGGATCAGCTTACTGTGGGTTTTAGGGCCAGTTTACAAAGAGATAGAGAGACGGGATCCGTCCCGGAGAGAGGGAGATTTCTCACCTTGGCATGATGTGGTTCGACAGTGGTCCTTCAGGTGAGAGCAGTTTTTGCCCTCGTAGTCGTCGGGACATTTGCAGAAGTAGTCGGAGGCCAGGTTGAAACACTGTGCTCCGTTTTGACATGGGTTGGGCTTGCAGTAATCGATATCCAACTGCACCAAAGATTTACAAGAGGAGAAAAGAGCGCTCAATGAGGAGGGGAAAATGATATCCAGGCATTTTTGGGTTCTTAGAAAACTCAGAGCAACCCTCGACACGGCGCCTGCCAGGAAAAAGTGCACTAAACGCTCAGGAGAATGAAAACAAATAGAAGAATATTTTAAAGAGTGAGCCAAAACCATGCCTGTCTTAAACCTAGCCCGTCTTTCTTTAGGGTACAACTAGAGCTGGGCGGTTGAAGGTATACAATACTGTTTAAAGGTTTGGGGTCTGTAAGGAGCACTTCGATTCAGCTAGGATGGATTTGTGTGTCACCTTGTTCCATGAAAACAACTAAAAATGCTTTATTATATCTGCTAGACCAGTAGTTTGATAAAAAAAACAAACACTGCCTATTGACTGAACATAATGTACATGCAAGATGTCACCGATTTCAAAGGTTTACTGAGAAGCTAAATGTATCTTTTAAAACATGTACTCTAAAACCTTTTGTTTTGAAAAGTTTGCATTTTTAAAACGTGCAAGTGGCCCTAAATATTAAAATACTGTTAAAAAAGAAAAAAATAAGTATAAATTACCTGACATAGTTGACCCGAGAATCCAGCGGGACAGAGGCACTGAAATCCGTTCACTTCATCCTGACACCGTCCACCATTCAGACAGGGGCTGCTAGCACACTCATCCACATCCTTCTCACAGTGTTCACCAGAGTAACCAGGAGGGCAAAGGCACCGGTAGCTGTTCACCAAATCCTATCAAAGACAACATTTTTATTTTTATTCGACTCATTGTGCTGAAGCAAACAAGATCAAATATTCTCCCAGCCAAAATCACAGACTAACTTTCCTGGCACCGACCTAAAAAAATTACTATCCAGTTTAGAGCGCTTACTTTTGCTTTGTACAAGAATGACTGGTATCAAGATGTCAACCTCAGACGGCACACCCATGAACTGTTCGTGTTTTTGTTCTGGATGTTTACAGTTTCTAGGCTTCTACAGTAAGCCCTCCTAGTCACTGGATTTGTCAGTTTGAGAGCTTCGTGATGTTAAGCCATAGAAAGGAGCTCGGGGGGTTTTGTTTGGAGCAAGTCAGTAGCAATTATAAGGGATATCCTTGAGCGCACCTGTATATTTCATTTGGTTCATAGTTATATCTGATTTCAGATAAACCCATTTTAGGTATCAAAATAACTTGCTGTACTTGGCTGCCTGCCATGCTTAAGTGCCAAATATTGCATGTGCTGCCATCTATCTGTGTGCATAGTGTGGAAGTGGGTGATGATAAACGCTAGTGTAGTCCTGGACATTAACAAATTGTCCACTTTTGACCAAAGTGTGATGCAGTAAATGGAAACGGTGTAACAGAAATCTGAATACAAGTGGTCACAAGGGATGCATTTGAACGCATGTCAGTACCAAGTGTACACTAAAAGGCTACTTGTGTTTGGATCACTAAAAAAAACATGTTAATAAAATGTGGATAAATGGCCTTGGAATAGAAAGTCAATTTCAAGGCTGAAAATTCTGTCATAATTGACTCATCCTCTACTTGCTCCAAACCGGTTCGTCATTTTTTTTTGTTCTGTTGAATCTGTAACCATTGACTTCCATAGTATTTGTTTTTCTTACAATAGAAGTTAATGGTTACAAGCTTTAAGCTTTCTTCAAAGTATCTTCTTTAATGAATATTTCATAAATATTTGGAATCACTTCGTAAATAGTGAGTCAATTTTAATTCTGGTGTGAACTGTCCCTTCAATGCTGTCTTGATTAATAAAAGTACCTCTTACAATCTTATCAAACTTCTGAACACAATATTGATAGCAAGAGGCTACATTTTTTTTGGAGCATGAACAAAAGCAATCCAAATGATTTAATGAAAGTGTGGATCTCTTACCTTGCAAGTTCCTCCGTTCAAACACTGACCCTTACAGTCATTTATGTCTAAAAAAGGAGAAAAACATGTATATTAAATGAAAAATGTATATGCTGTAAATGCATACAGAGATAAACAATAAATAAATAATAAATAAATAAACATTTAGATGATTATACTCACTTATATCACAATTTTGACCTGACCAGCCAGGGAGACACTCGCAGAAATATCCACCAATCAAATTGTGGCATGACTTGGCGTTCACACATGGCTTGTCCTCGCATTCATTGGCATCTTTGAAAATAATGATTGTGAGCAACTACTAGTTAAAAGCATGCACATATTTTTTTGGGGGCGGGATATATTTCAATTATGAGATACTATCTCACCAATTTGACATGTTTTGCCAGTCCAGTGAGGAGGGCAGGTACATTTGAAGCCATTGACCAAATCTTGACATGTGCCTCCATGTTTGCACTGGTTAGGCGTACAGTCGTCCACATCTACGGGAACAGACCAGGTTAGATGCATCAAGCGCTGATGGGTCTCTTATATTATAATAGTATAAATAGAGTGTGGCTACTTACTGATTTCGCAGGACGTGCCGCTCCAGCCGACTGCGCAGTGACACTCGTACCCCTGACTGGTCTCCTTGCACGTCCCTCCATTTGCACATGGGTTGGATAGACAGGCATGTTCAGCTGTAAATGCAAACATAGACTTATTTGTTACTTGTTTGTTGAATTTGTTTTTTTTTTACCACAAAATTATTATTCTGTCTTTATATATTTACCCTATATTTACCATTTTGTACTAATCAACTCTCTTGTGAAGCCATGTGATCCTTGTGAACAAAATCGGCTCATAGAAGTTTGAAACTACATGTCAGTGAAGACATTACTTCTATTTTTTGGGTAAACTATAGGTTCACCTCTGCAGTCACCAGAGCATGCTGATCCGACCTTTGCACTGTAGTCACATGATTGACCACAACAACTTAACAGTTAGTTTAGCTTTATCTTCCAGAACGATTCTTCCTATGGTCTGTATAGGGGACGATTTCTTCACCTCACTGCAAAATAATAATAAAAAAATCTCCTTCTGTGTTTTGCTCTGGCTTTCCAGTAAAAATAGGATAGTAATATTTATAAATTCAAGTGCATTTACTTGCGAAAATGCAAATAAGAACATTTGGATGTTTGTACAGGAAAACATTTTTTGAGGACACTGTCACTACACTGAGTGCCTGAATTTGGATTATATGAATCCAGGAGGAGGATGGGGAGGGGGAAAAAAAAAAGCCATGACGGTCCATCTGGCACATTTCATCACTATACCCATCCAACCACTGACTGTCAAAACAGACGAGATCCACTGGCAGGACATATCATAACAGAGGATTAGCAGACCTGGGCGCCCTTCCTGACACTGTAGACAGTTAAGGCCCGAGTCTGACATCATCTGATCCCCCATAGGCCTTCTATACGCCCTTTCCCATCTACATTTATACCAGAACACAATGACATTGCTGAAGTAATTTAACTCCGTGTCGGTAACAAAATGGCTTTGTGTTAGAAAAAGTGACTTGTGCCAACAGAAACACAGAAAGCAGCACGTAATAGCTGTAAAGATTTATTAAACTAGAGTCATAAATGGAGGAACATGGCGCAAATTTGGGTAGTACTGTCAATGAGATTTAAAATTTATTATTTAGATTATAAGTTGTTGGCAATGCAGTGCACTATTCTGCGCTCCTGAATCTCTGTGGTATTTAAAAGTTTATTATGTCGCTATAATCTTGTCATGCGGCGTGTTGCTAGGACACAGTGTGAAGTTAAACTGCGGGAATTGGAAGGTCAGCTATGGTTTGCATTTACGCATATGACATTTAATTCAAGGTACTCATTTACATTTGATCAGTTCTTGGTTTTCCATGGAATTGAACTCATTGCTAGTCCCTGTTTGAGCTACAGGATTAACAAAGCTAATATAAACTAAGTATCAGGAACACTTCTGAAAGCACAAGCATGACATTTATGCTCCACAACACAACCAGTCTCATCCTCAGATGGCAATCTCTGATGCATACTGCATACAAAATGATGATGATGATGAAAGAAAATTAAAGATGCTATGAGATCTATTTCATTAAGTATATACATGAAAATAATACCTGTAAATAAATCAATGCCTTGCTTTGCATGTTATTTCAAGTCTAATTGAAACTTTATGTCCTAACTTTATCAGATTTTACGCAGAGACAGACTGACCTCGTTCACAGTTGATGCCAGAGTATCCGTCTTCACAAGAGCACTGGTACTTGTCAGGCCCTGTGTTGCTGCACGTTCCTCCATTCAGACATGGCTGGTGAGTTCCACAGTAGTTTAGATCTGAGAGGTGAGAACATTTGTTATGTGTTTTGAATATTAGGGAGCAAATGCAGAGACAGGTTTAACTGAAATGAAAGTGTGCTCACCTTTATCACAGAGTTGTCCGCCCCAGTTAGTGTCACAGAGACACTGCCAGGGTTCAACGCAGGTTCCATGTACACAGCCTGGGTGAGGGATGCATTTATCACAATACGGACCCTGCCAGCCATACAGACACCTGAGAGAAACAGATATACACTATGGTAAGAAGAAATGCAAAATGACTATTATAAAACTGTTAGGATGATTTTACACTGTTGGTACGGTTCGGCATAGCTCGTATTGCTTTTTAACGGTTTTGTGTGGCTTGATTTGCATTCCCACAGCGGTTTAGTAGCACTTAAGTGGGCAGGATTATTACTATAGTTCCACCACCTCTACTGTCGTGACATCATTGTTTTCATTCCGGATCATCCCATCCCAACCAACGAGAGAAATGTCTGGACTTCCTGGTCCAATGAGGCTGACAATTCTCTCAGACCAATCAGTGATAAGCAGTGTGCATATGTCACATTTTGGTAATGGGAAGGCCAGTTTGGAACCTCAATCAAGGTGGTCCTTAAAAAATGGTAAAAAGCCAGGTACTACGTACAGAACAGTGGAAAAGCCTCCATAAATGTGCTGTACCAAACCAAACCATGTGGTGAAAAAGCCTTCTTTTTTTACAAGATTCTAAATGTAATGAATCACAAAATAATATACAAGATATACATACACAAACATATGTTCTTATTCTTTTGAATAATGTACGTTGCATTCGAGTGAAAAGTTCAAGGACACAAATGAATGGACAAAATCGATTAAGTCAGCAATGTCACAGTGAGTTCTCCAACAGTAACATAATAATATGTCATTTCAACAAACAGCAGAATATGTTCTTGTTTACCCTCTGAAAAGTTCAAATGATATACACCAACACCACTTTTATAAGAGCATTCTTTCCCAATTTTTTCATTTTGTCAGGAGACGTCAGGATGTAGAAGTATGTTCTTTTATAATGGCAACACCACACAAAAACAGCTTGTAATGATATTCCGAAGCATAATGTGCCATAACTGTCTCAAAGAAACGGCTGTTTTTTCAGGATGTTTGACACTGAGAGGTTACCCTTTTGTGAACTGTTTTAAAAGTTCACTCCAGTCCATTGGGGAAAAGGGAACCGCCGACAACTTCTTGTCTGATTATTTAATGCCAAGCCATGCAAACAACAAACAGCAGCTTTAAAACTCCACTGGGTCTTTTAGAGAGACTAACATTAGCTTGTGGCAGGACACTCTGTCTCAATAAAAGCAGAGCGGCTTGGCCTCGAAAGTGCTCGGACCGTCTGGGTGGGGGGAAGAATTGTGTTTGCAGGCTACTCTATTGGCTAATGTATTTACAGCGGGTTCTTTTGCATTCTCACTCCTGTTCCCATGTACCCGGGAAAGAAAAAAAAGAAAAAAGTCAGCCACAGAATATCTCCAAGCCTGTAATTAAAAGCCATCTCCAAAACGACTCGGCGATAGCTCCCCGCTACACTTCCCCCTTACGATGGCCGTAAATAAACAGCCAAAACGATAACCTGCATCTTATAAAAAAGGAGATAGTAAGTCACTTCAGCACTCAGCCACAGGAAAACAGACTGGCCTCTGGGGAAAAAAGAAAACAATTAGCCTGAGGCGGCAGTTCAGCTGTAAAAATAAACACGGCGGTTGAGGAAACCTCTCTCTGTGATTAAAGGCAACTATTCTTGAACGTGCAAGAAGATTTCACTATGAGAAACCTTCACAAAAACACCGCATTTTGTCTTAGAATTATATTAAAGCAGAGATGTGACGTTAAATCTGCATGGCTGAGAAACAGTTTCACCCTGTAGTCCTCGGCGGTTCCGATTTAGCACAGTAAGGGCTCTTGTTACAGCAGTTGCACAATTGGATGGTTGTGTGTTCTGGCAAGCTTTCAGTGAGAGATGAATAGGTAATGGGATATAATCATGCCAAATGTAACAAAGAGCTAAGGTTTTAGTATACATTGAGTTCTAGCTCTGATCTCCAATGCTTTCAAAAATGGTACAATGGCGAGAATTAGCCAAACAAACAAGGTCTTCGTAACAACATCAGGCTGTTGACCGGGTTTAAGCGAAAACATGCAAATAACTGTAACGAACCATTGGAAACAAAACGGAAAAATCTCAATGTAAAACCTGCCAAGACTTGCCCTACCGAATAGAAGATTGGTTTGTTGTGCAAGAAATTCAATTTTCATTAACTCAATGACCCACTCAACACAAATGAGCAACACATGATGCATTCATTTATGACGAAGCAAATATCTGCGTAAAGTCTCATCTTTAGATTTTTCTTTTCGAGAAACGTCTTTGAGCAGCTATGGCTGGAATAAAAAAAATGCTAAATTGCATCATTTTGTTTTCTAGGGAAAAAAACAACAACAATAGCTGTAGAATAAAACCACCATGTTATTTTATTACACAGCAATTTTGTTTACGACTTATTTTTTTATGTGAATCAATGTCACAAAAAAGAGAACAGCATTTATGATATACTCGGGTGTTTTAACTACATACAAACACACACACATGCAGATATGCATCGCTTTTTCTTCCCCTGTGGCCAAATTCATACATCATTAGTAAAACAAGCAGTGCATTTTAAAACCCAATTAAAGGTTCAACTTGTCAGATTACGGTTTGTAGATAAGGCCTCAATATCTTGCCAGACAATAGCAAAACATTAAATGGCTGTAAATAGCTTTGTGCTTCAGTCGTCTCCACAACATGGCCTTATTGACACCGTGCTAAACGCCAAATGCCCACTCTTGTAGGTGGCTGCCAGTAATCTGTGCTTTTGTTGTCTGTGGGAGCTATCAGACTCTGACGGGTCAAACAGGACACATGGATTCTAACTAGATTTAACCATGATCTAGTTGCAGTGAAAGCTTGTACTGTTGCATCTTTAACAAGGCTCGACTTGTTGCTCAAAATGTTAAAGAGCAAAGCTGAGGACAAAATAAACGTGCTGACACAGTTTTTCGATGCATGAAATGGCAAAAAAATAAATGAAGAATATTTCAAATAACTTACTTGCAGCCGCCTGGTTGCTTGCATGATCCGTGTTCGGTGCTGCAGCCTTGTCTGCAGATCGCTGGAAAACAGAGAACAGGAAAAAAAGATGAGATTTGGGGTCTTGTGAAATCACACTGTGGGCATCAGTGTCCCCTGTTCACCCATGACAATGTTTCAGGAATGCATAGGGCTGGAATCTTTAAAATCCCTGTCCGGCCCACTGAAATCTGCTCTAATTTGAGGCCTGTCATCAGGCTTTGGGTGCTGCTCTTTCTGTCTTGTTCCAAACTATGGCCACTCTCTTAAAATGGCAACTGTTTGGAAGCATTCAAGTCAGCATAAAATATAGTCATCGTTATTTCATCAGATGTATTCAGGTGTGCACAAATTACATGAATTTTCAAGCATTAATGAATTTTAAATAAAATTTCTTACATATACTAAATAGGTTTTAAAATACAGTAAAATAGATTCTTACTTCACAATTCTTACTTAATTTTTTTACATGAGACACTGAAAACACAGAAACCTAAAGAGTTAAACCTAAAGCATATTTATTTAAAATTTCACTGTAGAAATGTCAAACTTTTCCAAGTCTGAATATTAGTTTGTATTTAAACCAGGATATTTAACAAGATTTTTTTTACTCTCTTGGGATTTGCCTATAAAAAAATGACTTGATCTTGAAAAGTGGTCAAATAAAAAACTATTTATTTTTGGTTTGTGTCAGTCAAAACATGGCAGAATCAAATTCTCACCTGTGTTGCATTCAGGACCCGTCCATCCTTCCAGACAGGTCTTGTTTCCGTTCTGATCACAGGTATAATGTCCAAAGAACTCGTCACGGGGCCGGCAGAACTTGTTGCACCCAAAGCCGTAGTAGTGTTCAAGGCAGGTCACCCGGATTTGGTACTCAAACTGGGCGACGGGGCCATTATGGGTGAGCCTCTGCCATTGTCGATTTGGGTTGATCATGCCAGAGTGGTACGCTTTCTCGATGAGCTTTCCACCTGAACGGTTGATGTGTGACAGTCAGAAAAGGGCTTGACACAAAGACACCACACACTACTCAAGGAGCTAAAGGTTAACCAGGAAACTTTAATGTCTCGATATCTGGTTGCTCACAGATTAAAGATATCTCTGGCTTTAAATGACCTCTCGTGTCTATAGCTAAAGGAAAAGCCACATTCACTATTAATTACATTGTGCAAACAATAAGTAATCCCATTGGCAGTCAGCGCTTGTGACATCAGTGAATAAACACTGTCTTGCACTCTCTCTGTCATTCACCCCAGTAAACTGAAACTATTTCCCATAGAAATAATGTTTACTCTGAAATTGCTAGTAAATTTTATGATTAAATATACACAGCGGTTAACATTGAATTTATTTAGGGTTTTTTTCTTTTCTTGAGAATGTCTGAATCATTTATTTTGAATGTATAATTATCCGAAATGTGATTATATTTCAACAAAACGCTCTCTTCTATTTCTATTTCATTCACACAATTTTTTTATGTAAAGGATCTTTCACAGAGAATGCATTTTTAAAAGCACAAGATGCAGGGCTGTGACTTTCTGTGATATTTCTGTCACATTTTCAAGATGAATAATGTGATGAAGATGCTTACGATTCTGTGTACGTGATGCGACTATATAGTTTTTTTCTCAGATGAAATGGTAAAATGAAAGTTCATTTGTTGATGTCCTCCTTATATAGAGAGATGACATATGCTGAAAACACCACCACATGTCACACGTGTCTGAGTCTGTATTTACTGTTCAGTTAATTAAAATTAAATTCTGATTTCTAATTTTGCCCTCCAACGATTATGAAAAAGCCCGCTCATATCCTGTTTTCCTTCCAGTAGTCTGCATTCGTTCCTGTGCAATGCCCAATTTCACGTGGAAATGAGTAAAATCATGTAATCTGACTTTAGTATGGGACATGCGTGATGTATGGAAGTGTATTAGATTTAGTCATGCTTTTAAAAGTGCTGTCTTCTTTCAGCTTGAGCTGCATGCCTAAATGGCCAAATACATGCAAAAATGTGTCGATTAGTTATTATTCACAAACACCCTTGTTTGTTTTGTAATAGATTAGCATAAAGAGTTGTGAATAAAAGTGCACATGTACCAGTAAATTGGATTTATGTGACTCTTAAAGTGACAGCAAGCTATATTCCTGTGCTTATCATTATTAAACAAAGAACAAATGACAAGAACACAATCACTCACTGCTTTTGACTGATTTTACTTTTGTAGCATATAAATATACATTAAATATACAGTATCAGTCAAAAAAGGTTTGGTCATATGGCCTATTAATAATCTTTTTAAATAACTGTGATAACAATATTGACTAAATTAATCATGATTAAGATTTTTTTCATAATTAAGCAGCCTGTGGATAATATACAAAACTGCATCATTCATTTACAGACACAGGAAGACTTCACAGTAGTTGTTTTGCCGATTAATATTAACAGACACTAATTCATATCATAATTATGGAATTATTCTATTTTTATGACCAGATTCCCCAATGTTTTTCATATCGTTTAAATCCTAGGGCTTGACTTGATACTTGAAACTTACACAATGTTTACATAGAAAAACAATGGAAAAGTTACATAGCGTACTACAGCTTTGCATTCTGTGTGAACAGACGCTAAATAATTGTTCAAGTGCATAGCAGCCTTTATATGTTAAGAAGTTGTTTAGTGATAATTCTTGGTATGAATTTTGAAAAACCTGGACAGTTGTGTGAGACACTTACTGGAAACAATCCTACTAAACTACATAAACTGACCTGCATTCCCATCAGACAGTCTGAACACACGCAAACACACAACCAACCACAGATTTCATCCTTAAAAACACTCTTAACAAAAACAACAAAAAAATAAATAATAAGAAATACCTAAAATGATTAATAATATTACAGTCATGTGGAATGACTCCTACCGGTTTGTGTCACACTGCCCAACCGTGCTGTTTCTACCCGCAGAAGTTGAGGTAAACTGACAGCTCTCATCGTTCACCATTTCATTACTGAATCTGACTAAGACAGTAGACTGTGAAATGTCAATTCCTCCCTTTCACATGAACACTTATCTTTCACCTCTCAGACCAAAAAAAAAACCCCAAATATACTCTGCAAACTAAATGCAACGTGCTATAATTTCAAGAGGAGATAGAAATAGTCAAAGAAAAACGATAGCATTAGAGCAGGTGGGCCTATAGTTCATAGCACTTTGGAATGCAGAGGGTCATTGTGGCATTTCGCTTGCACCCTGAGCCCTGCAGCCTGAGCCAAGTGTCACGTCTTTACTACCTGCAGCCTGATCCACTTCACCGTGGGGTGAGGAAGTCACATTAAACTGACAGAAAAAAAGCCTCTGTGCTCGCAGGACAAAACCTAAGATAAGCTACAAGTAAAAATGAAAAACTAATGATATTTCTTACTATATTGTAAAGGACGGTTATTTATACTATATGGAAATATACTACCATAATGAAGGGGTAAATAATAATAATTAAAGAAACAGATTGCAATCCGATAGAAGAGCTGATATAAGTGGAAAGTTCTGCAGATGATTCTACTGACAATGCACAAATTAAAGAACAGATGCAGCAGCTCATTTTTTCATAATATCCAATGCAATCTAACAACATTGAGCTGCTAACAAGATAAATAAGGGTTTAATACAAGATGTTAGCAAATCTGTTCCTAATTCTACAAGAGCAGAGCAACTTTTTTTAACGTTGATAATGTAGATCAGTGTTTCTCAACCACTGGAGGACCGTCAGCACTGCACATTTTCCATGTCTCCTTAACCAAACACACCTAATTCAGATCATCAGCTTATTAGCAGAGACGGAAAGACCTGTAATGGGTGTGACAGACAAAGAAGACATCCAAACCATGCATTTGTGGTGGTCCTTTAGGAGCGTGGTTGAGAAACACTGATGTATCTCGAGCAGCATATTTGCATATTAGAAAGATTTCTGAAGGATCGCTTGACACTGAAGACTGGAGTAATGTTGAATAAACTGCCTTTTAAAAATGTATTTAAAAATATAACGGTTATTTCACTATATTTCAGTTTTTACTGTATTTCAGATCAAATAAATGCATCCTCTGTGGCATCAAACTTTTAAATGGTAGTGTATATAGTAAGTGATAAATGTACCTTTCAAAGTAAAGTAGAAACCTCTTAAATGTAGCAAGGCACATATTAAGAAGTATTTCAAAGTCTTGATAGAAGTTCTGGATAAACCTGATGAATGCTATAGAGTAGAAAACAAAACTCCCAACATGTGCACTTTTCTGCAACAGCACCTCATGACACTCATGACATCTGAAAGTCGCTCTATCAAAGCTAATGGTAACACAACCCTGTAGAGCTATTCAAATGAACTTCGCTAGAATCAGTTTAGTGTCTAAATGGGATTGTTTCTGGAGTGTTAAGCCCTGTTGAGGTGTAAGAAGAGAGAGGTTATAGCAAACATAACCTTGCGCTTAAGCTATGCACTGTGACAGAGAAGCCGTGAGACCTTGACTGCCAACACCTGCCATTAGTCATCAGGTATTCGGAAACATTTTCATAAGCATGAGGCCCCCTCAACAATGTTTCTCACAGACACACACACAGTCTTCCTCTACTTCTGTTCCCTGTCGTGTCACACACACCTGTCAGCACATTTGGTTTAAAGACCAGCCAGCTATGAGCGGAAATGGTAGAAAACAAACTTTAATTTCTTAGATTTCCTAAAGCTGAAACTGAACGGGGAAAAACAGAAATAACCAAAACAAAGGCATATTAAAGGAACACTCCACTTGTTCTGGAAATAGGTTTTACAAATCACCTAGAGTTAAACAGTTGAGATTTACAATTTTTAAATCAATCCAGCCAGTTTCTGGGCCTGGTGGGAGCACTTTTAGCTTAGCTTAGCATTATCACTGAATCGGAACCATTATTAGGTCCATTCCTAGCCATATCAGCCTAGAAAATAGCAACTTTTTTATTTTCCATCAGTCCCAATGTTTCGAAACTACTTTTTTTATTGTTTGAGGGAAATGCTAATGGTCCAATCCAATTTAATGATCTATGCTAAGCTAAGTTGTTCCTGCCAGACCCAGATATCGACTGAATGGATTAAAAAATGGAACAACTCAACTGTTTAACGCCAGGTGACTTTTAAAATGAGTCTATTTCCAAAAAAAGTGGGGTGTGCCCTGAAATAGAGAGGTAAAACAAACATAAAGAAATCAAGTCAAACAAAAAGCAAAGCAAAACAGCAGATTAGTGAGCTTCAAAATCACTACTCACTTTCACTGGCGGTATCATTATTGAAGTCCAAGGCCTCCACTATCAACGTGTAGGACCTCTGCAAGAGAAAAAAATACACATGCGTTCAGCAATGAAACCAAAACACAGAACCATCAAAGATCATTTTACATCAACAGAGCTTTAGTCAAGGACGTTGACTCGTAACCAATAAACACCAATGACAAAATGTGGCCATGGGGACATGCTGAGAAATGTGCCGTGAAAGATCAGAGGAATAACACAACCTTCACCCTATCTGATCTGGTAGTGCTCTCCTGAAACTTTGGACAGATGTAGTATGGTAATTTTACAGCTCAGACTGGGGGAGACTGTTGTTTATCTAATCAAAAGAAGAAAAAAACAGTTCTCTGTCTGTCTGTCTGTCTGTCATTTTCAGTCAGTCTGGCCTGGTAAAAACCATAAGTAATATCTACAACTAATTTGTTCATTCAAACTTATTTGTGTTAACATAAAATTAAACTTTTGCATAATTTGAGTTCTTATTGCTTTATAAAATATGACATTATATTTTCATCATTTATTTGTATAGTTTCTTTCTTACAAGGAATGCAAAATTCTAAATCTTCTTTGTAATGGTAATAAAAGATACAATTAGGACACATACTGTAATCCATTAAAAAAGGAAATAAAAAGCAAGTTTTTATTTAAAAACAGCAACAAATAAAACACATTTAGGCTTTTCATTGTTCTCCAACAATTCAGGATCGAGCTGTTGCACTCCATTCAAGATAATAATACAATTTCCTGAAATTACAGACCTCAGACTTTTTTTACATGTGTGTGTTTATTATGTGTGAGGATCTGTTGAATCACTGGGTCGTGTTTGTTAGTCTCATTGACAGTTATGTGGCATAAATTCAACGGCCAATGTAAGGACATTAAGTCCAACATTCTGCATACTGCTAGTTTTATTATGCACAGCAAAATGTAATGGAATATATAATTGAGAATGGTTCTTGGAGATACACTGTATGACGATGCTGAATGATTGTCATATTTGTATACCACATTACTTACATGGTACCAGAATATCATGGTTTTACCAAAGGTTCAAAGTTTAGTGAGGCAGAATGTCTCAATTATCCTCTACTGGTAGGTGTTATAACTACACCATTAAGTACAAAACTAAAACATCTCCATTAAGTCATACAAAATATATACTTGCCAGCAACCTCTTTTAAAACTTTTCCTCTGAAATACAGGTATAGCACAACTCAGAGTCCAACCACCCAACTTACCCTCTCTGCACCCTGGGATTTCCTATCTGAACTTTATACTGACTTCTACAATTAATGGAAATACTAAAAATGGACGCTTTCTATAGTGAACAATATAGTACTGATAATATTCTTCTGGTGCTCTCCGTCAATCAAAAGATTCCATCAAATCAATGATGCACTCTTTCTGACAGTCACAGAGCTGCTAGTTGGCTGACCATGTGATTGATCAAATCCCATTTGTTAGGATTAAGCTATTAGCTAATGTATGCAAATCTGAATGTCAGAATTCAAACTGTACTTGTTGATCAATGGGAATGCTAATAGTTTTCTCTAGGTATTATAGACCTCCTTAGTTCTGTTACATGTTTGGGGAAAAAATGCACATTACAGTAAGAGGACACATGCTAATAAATTTCCACTATGACCATTCAGCATCATTACCTCACATATCTGACAGGCAGAGTTATATGCAGAAGAATAAAATGGCAGGTTGAAAGTGGACTTTTTTCTTTTGAAAAACCCACAAAAATCCCCTTTCACTTCTCGCTTTCAGGTCTTTTGTGTGCTGCGTTTTGTTCCTCTTTTTCCCCACGGAGAGGAATGTGGAGTGAGGATCTGAGGGAGTTGCGGGGGGTGGGCTGCTTTTAGCATGACTCCAATGCAGGCCGAGATCTCTGGAGGGCTTGGCTACATTTCAGCACTTCTGAAACGCTTTGTCTGACTTAAGGTCATCATGGCTCTCACCGGTATCAGGTAACAAGAGTCACGAAGAGAGAGAGAGATTGCTCCGCCTGAGAGAATAAAATGAGTGTCCATATCTAGGATTTAGTGTTAGAAGTTGAATGAAAAAAGCAGAAGTATATGAGAGAAAGCGAGTGGTTGTGCAAATGCTCCTATGCCAGAACTGAAGCGTCTCTTTTTGGCACCTACTTGTCAGATTCACACACTCATACTCTTGACGAGGCACCATGGAATTTCCAACATCACCAAAGCCCTCACTGTCCATTTGCAGCAATGACAGTCTCTCTCTCTCTCTCTCTCTCTCTCTCTTTCTGTTTCTCTCTCTTGAGTCGCTCATGCTAGACCATTCAAACCAACCAACCTCTAACTGTACTCAAAGAGCTAAAATTAGTTTTGGTCATTCTGATCTCCATGACCTAAAGAATATCAAGACAACCACCTCGCAATACAAAGCAGCCCCTCGAGTGGAAAATGTCAATCGAGTGTTATTAATTATGAGATAATATTACACTTCTAGCAATAACTCATTAATGTCCAATATTAAATAAAAAAATGTCTATTCTACATCGTCAAGAAAATTAAACCCTAAAGGCACATTTAAATGTAAGCATAAAGTCTGAAATTACATATAGTAGTATCTAATTTAGTAGGGATGCACCTAATTTTTAGCCAGGATGCAATGGCATTTTCGTTTTTGGCCGAAACAAAAAAATGGCTGAAAACATGATCTGAGAAAAGGTAATGCTTTGCCGCACTGCCTGGCAGTGTTCAGCACACTGGTTTCACTCTACTTCCATCCAGTCCCTGCAGGGACTGAAAAACGGCTTTCACACCAGATGCGGAAAGTGCTGCGCTATGAAACTTGTTTATTTAATTGTGTCATGCAAAGGCTGGTTTGTTGATCCGTTGACAAATGCAAAAGAGTATCGTGCGCATGCCATGGTCAAAGTTCAAAATAGCTCAATATTCCGCTATGTGTATATTCCACTCATGAACCCACATACTTATCTATGAATGGACCGCACATGCTCACCAGAAAAGCAAAATATGTACGCATGTATTTTTTTCTGCTGCTTGCAATAGCGCTACTGTGGCAACTCTGGTAAACTATGGCAATGCTGGTAAAATGCTCTCGACTAGTTCAATGTCAATAAAATGTGGTTATTTTATTGGCTTGTGTTTTTTGAAACCATTATAATTTACAGTAAGTTGAGTTGAATTAAAAAAGTCATACAATATTATATTATTTAATAAAATTATTACAAAGCAGTTTTAGTTTTCGTCAAACTGCATCCAGAATTTTCAGTTTCAGCCCAGAAATTTAATTTCGGTGCATTCCTTTAATTTAGACCAATACATATCTTGTGTCAGCCAGAATGATGGAGTAGAGCAGTGGAGTTGTTCACAATATTCAGTTAGAAACATTTAAAAAAACTTAAATTATTTAACTAATAAGTAATAACTCATTTTAGCCAGTGATCAATATTTGATACAGATTTTGAATGTTTGATACACATCATAGAAAAAAACACTTAAAAAAAATATACAGTAGCAGCAGCCCTTTAAGTGTATAAACTGAAATATACATCTTCTCCTTACTGCGCAAAATGTCCAAGCTTCCTTACCAACTACTAAATCATCACACAGTGACAAACTTTTACAGTTGTCATTGTTATGTGCAAATATCAGTTAATTTGATGCAATCTGTTCCACTTCCATAGAGGTACACCTTGTCCTTCCTCTCCTTGTCCACACTTGAATGCATTGTTGACACAAACATGCAGTTGAATCTCCATTGAAGTGCCAGTGTATGTACTGTATATCAAGCGCACAGATCATTGATTTCAACTGCCCTGCACTTCCAGACAGCACCTTTGATAGTGCCCGCTGCGATACATAACGGACATGTCCGGACATGAACCAGTAATGTCCCATCACACCAGGGGCACCAGCATGACTAAAAATGTTGATGGACTTAGTATACAGTCATGCAATTTGCAAAGGTTTTGTCAAAAACAACTTAACTCACTTTTTTAGCATAAACATGAGCCTTCCATCTCTTGCATTTCATGGATGATCCACTGATAAAAGAAGTTCAACTTTTAAAAAGCTTAAAAGACTTTTCAGGTTTTCATTTTTTTCAATTCAGTGCTCTGTGTCAAGTTTTTAACCTCAAAAATACATGCTCGATGAATGGCTCCTTACATTGAGTTTATGAAAAATGTTTTTGATCAGTTCATGCATTCCCTGGGAACCAAACACCCATGACCTTGCCATTGCAAGTGCTATGCTGCTTGATTCCCTTGAAAGAGTTTCATTCCATCTGTTTATTTCAAGAGCTGGCAAATACACGACAAAATGGAAGTAATTAAAAAATAAACAGGCTAAATCAATGAAAAACAAACACACATTTTTTTCATTCAGAAGAGGTTTTAAGGGAAACGGCTTGCACTTGGTCTCACTTCATAACTCCCAATCTGGTTATCAACTCTGAATGCCTGTTGCCTCCATGCAGGTTAATTTTTCCCATGCTTGTCATTGACCTCAGTGTCATCATCGAACTCTCACTATGCCCAGTACCAATCTCCCAAACTTTACATTGCATTTACCTTATCGCTCTAGGTTTGCGCAGACATCTGATAAGGTCTGCACTCGCAATGAGCACTGATATGCGGCAGGTTCCACAAAGCGAGGCTCTATGTATCATACATTTTTTTGCTTTTATCCCACGGCTTTGAGGTGGAAGCCTGTCGATTGATGTCTCTGCTGGTAAAAGTGTGATTGCTAATAGGAGTAGCTGACATGGAGAATGACTAGCGGCCTCAACAATGGCTCCGGATGTACTCCACCAGATTCTAATCAATCAGAGTCAACAGGGTTTACATTAGCAGCTCAGAAAACTAGATTATGACCAAGAAAGTAGACACCCAATTTTGCCTTCCAGAAGGTGCAATCATAGAAGGAAAGCCTTTTTTTTCCTGTGAGATTCTTATCAGGAGTGGTGGCCGGAGATAAGAGGGGGCTCGCAGGGAAAGCTTTTGACAATCTTTCATTGCTCTCTCTGGTGTGGAAAATGAGACAGGCTTTCCTGATAACAGGTCTGTCAGTCACCTGTGTGCATACAAGCGCTACTGGCAGCCATCTAATCTCCTGTCACTCACAAAGGTGATCGCGGACAGGGACTGAGTAGAGAATCGGATCAAACGGCACATCAGCTGTCAGATAACTAGTCAAAAGATGAGTATTCAAAGTTTGTATCAAAATGTTTCCTGGTAACGTGGTGAGTCTGAAGTCCGAGTCATGTTTGAGGTGATTGAGAAAGGTTTGCTAAACAGAACATTAGAAGCACAGTACTACACTACTTGACAATGGCTTAACAATGCCTCATTCAAGACTTTAACAAGGGGGAGAAAGAGACAAACGATGTATTTCCTTGTCCTACGGCTTGAGTAATTTGCACTTAAGTGCCACATCAGAAGGGACCATATAAAGCAAACATGTCATTATCCCCTTAGCTGCCCGTAGGTCTTTCCCTCAGGCTTTCGGACAGTTCACCTGCATAGTTATTCCCACACCAATCCTCAGCCTGACTCTTTCCCACACTGCAAAAAATAAATGAACATAGAAACAATTTTCACTCATAAATTGCTAGTAAATGTCACAAATAATTACAAAGATTACCTTGAATTAAAGCTACATTGTAAAGCCGAGAGATTGAAGTGGTATTTTCTTGTAAAGCGCTGTACTCCAATAATCTTTGAAAAAAAAATCATTTTACAGCACAATGGCATAAGAGAAATGGAGGGAATGTGCTCAGAGAAGCAAAAGAAAGACTGTCCAAATCTGGTTTGGATTACTTTTGTATTTACTTTGAAAGAGACATGTATTAAATATATGCATAAATACTAGTTTGGCTTATAAGAAAGGGAACGGGTTTACAGACCATTAAACAGAATGGAAGATGGGACAGGAAAAAAAGAATTATCCAATTTGTTGGTGAACTAGCTTTTTGACTCATGCTGAGCAGACAGGCCCCAGGTGCATTCAGGGCCACGGGGCCAGAGAGCAGCGCTGTAATTTGCTGAAACGGCCAGTATGAGAAGTAAGGTCAGGGCTGGGGCGGGTTTGTCTAGGAGCCGATCTCATCACTGCTGAGTCGAACGCAGCTTCCTGTTGCTTGCCCTGGGCCGGCATTATTCCTGGACTGGCTCCATTATGCACAGTAATCCTCCCTGTAGCCAGTTTGGCCCAGCTATTGTCACCCCCTGTTTCATGTTCGCTGAAGCTGACTCTGTCTGGGTGGGCAATGCCTAAAACCCTCTCACTCTTTCTCTCTTGCTCTCTTTGACTCTCTACATCCCTCTCTAAAAGCACAGGGCAACCAAATGCAGTAAAAGGTGCTAAATAAATGGGTGGTATTCCTGTAAATGAAGGATTTAAAGTTTGACGACAAGCTTCGGCTGTTGTGTCTGGGAACTTGCTGAGACTAATTACCAAGGGTTGCTGAGTTAAAAGGTGCCATACCTAGTCTCCAGTCAGCCGTGACTGACACAAAGCCTAAACTTCAACTCTCCGCAGCTGCCAACTGAAAAAATAATTAGTGACCGACTGAAGTGTCCTATTTCACAATTTTGGATTTAATCTTAATTTTAATGATAAAAAGCAGTCATGGAAGTGCATATCACAAAAACAGCTGGAGAGTTCAACATGATCAACACATGCCCACTCATCACCTAGTACTGGACAGGTGGACAGCTTACAGTTTAAACAGGGACACAATTCCTTTATCAGACCGACGGTTTGTCCTTTGATTTTTTTTTATCATTTTGACCTCGCTGAGAATGTGTCCACAATGACATCATCAAGCGAGCAGGTGCACTGGCACTCACGCCAACAGAAAGTACGAAAGGTCTGTTCAGTGTCCCCACAGTCAAGAGCTCCTGAGAAATAAACATAAATACAGGGTTCCCACACTTCCTGTACAATGAATTTACACAACTGCTCCATGACTTTTAATTTACAAACACATTCGATGAAATTTTAACCTTTTCCAAAACCGTGGGAACCATGTAAATGTCTTGCTAAGCTGTTTCTGAATGGGGAATCCCAAACAACTAGTTGATTGATAGCCCTAAAATAGCTCCAACTAAAGTATTGCTACCAAAATAAACAGTTTAATGTTACACTACACCAAGCTTTTGAACCTTTATGACCCCCAACCAGACTCTCAGCCAACCCTGTGACCCTCAGTACGAAAAAGCCCCTCAATTTATTTAGTTTATAAAGCCAAAATGTGACCCTCATGTTGGCACGCTTCACACTGCATACTCCAGTAGGGATTCCATTACATTTTGTGCATACACAACACACAGGTTTACTGCAAATCACCTGCGGTTTAAACTGGCTTGATAACACAGTTTATAAAAGCCCTTTCAAGAGATCACGGTCAACTCATAAATTCTTTAGAGCTGCAAGACAAACATTGCTAAATCTGTTTCCTCTATAGAGCTTTAACTCACGTGCTTCACACCAAACAAATCCTCTTTTATTTGCATTCTAATGCAATGACACAAATTATGAGGCATAGGTGCAAGACGACGTTATTTGACATTTATTTAGCAGGTTAACTGACAGCCAGAAACAACTTTTAGGAGCCACTGAATGAAGAGTGAATTTACTGCAGGAATGACATGGTAATTACGACGTTTATGAATGCTTGGTGATAAAACACCAACCCCTCCTCAGCAAATACATACATAAAGCTATTGACGGAGTGAACGTAACTTTGGCATCACGGTGAAAAGGTAATGCAGTAATTGAACTTTTTAGTGCGTTGTTGTGTTTACAGTGCTGCACATAATCAAAACTATCAGGATAAATCTATACACGTGGGTCGAAACATTGCTACAACGTATCACAAACGTTGCGTCATCATAACACACCGTGACCTCGTAAAATATTTACTAAATCAAAAAATGGCAATGAGACAGAAGCGACATGTACTCACCGGCCACGCAAAACTGAAGGGTAAAACAATCCTTGACTTCTCACTGCGCGTTCCCTTGGTCGAAAATTTATTCCCACCGAGAACGGGCGTAGATCCAGTCCCGAAACTGCAAGCCCCGGCCGAGGAAACTCGCGATTGGTATTCCTTTAGACAAACTTTAAAATATGTATCACATTCGTCCCGCGTGCATGTGCGATCCGCCGTGTTCCTCGAGCCGTCGCAGCACGCGCCGTTCTGCAGCTCGCCGTTCGCGTTCTGCATCGATAAGATTTCCAGCTCGAAGTGCCCCGATGCGTCAGACACCTGTTGAGCAGAACAAACTTTAAATCCGTGTGCATAAAGTGCAGAACAATGAAATTGGTCTCGTTTTATGTGACTACAGTGTTGGAGGTCTCAGGAAATCTGTCAATGTCAGCATACAGAACTTTTGTGTGAGGTACAAACAAGATTTTTCTATAGCAGCCATACAATATATATCATGTGTATGCTATTTTCAAAGTATCTAACTTTTAAAAAAATTAGCCAAAACTATTTAATGACTTAAATTAAGACTCACCGTCGTCCGCAAGCATAACAAAAAGGCATGAAGGTAAAAAGCAGAAAATACTGAACTCCGTCGCAGAATCATGCCTTCTTGCTGGTGTTGCTTCGAGACTCAGAAGTTCTAGCCGCCTCACGGCTCTAATGTACTCCCCGATTTAACATGCACGGGTGGAGAACAACTTTTATTTCTTTCAGAAGACTATTTTCCAGCCTGTAGGAAAGTGCCTCCTGTTATCCCAGCGTATCTGAAATTCTTATCTTTCTTATTTTGCGTCTCTCTCTGAGCGGCGGGTATACATTACACAGAAGCCATGAGAGCGTTTGTCCGCGACTGACTGACTGCGCGTTCAATACAACAAGTTCAGTTAATGGGGGTGGCGAACGCATGCGTAATTTTAATATTCAAAAGTTAAAGGGTGTGGTTTGGGCGTCAGCCCCGCCCCCAGTCCCGCAAGATGACAGGTTTATCTGTGAGACTTACAGTGGACCAACCGCATGTTCTTACATCGCAAAAGATGATTATTTTAAAGGGAAAGGAATGCAGAATACTACAGTAATTAGTTTACTCACCATATATGGTAGGACAACGTTTTAAATTACTCACTACTAGTAAACTACAAAATTATAGTCTGTAAAAGCATGAAATATATAAATGAAACAATAAAATATGTTACAGTGTCCTTGTTGCACATGTTCCATGCAATTACTATAGTAATAACAATAAAATATGCATATTACTCATTACTAAGGACAACATAAATTAATGTTTAACCACAACTGTCACATCCATCTATATGAATTAGTGTCTGTCTGTCTGTCTGTCTGTCTGTCTGTCTGTCTGTCTGTCTGT
>CAIGQW010000302.1:14952016-14987767 GCA_903798125.1 Danio choprae | reverse complement strand
ATATATATATATATATATATATATATATATATATATATATATATATAATTATTTGTTATATATTTTGTTGTTGCTTGTTACATTAATTGAATAGTATGCTCAATCATACAAATAGTATTGTAGTGCAGTGTACATATTTTCATGCAATATACATTTTAAATTGATTAATATTACATTTGTTTTTTTGTTTTTCTGGCGCACATCATATTTCTTTAAAAATGTAACATTTTAATAAAATGAAAATGTATTTTTTTGTTTATTCTTTTTTAATTACATTTAGATAAATAATAAATAATTACATCTTCAATAAATAGTTTATTATATTAATATGTGCGACACCAATGATATCCAGTGCAGTATATTCTATAATGATATTATTCAGTCAATATAATAAAATAATAACATGTTGAAATACAATGTTGTAGTAATAAAAACCACTCCAGTCTTTAAAAAGCAGAATGAAATGGTAAAAAGTGTAAAAGTGTACTTTAATATAAAGTTATTAATTGGCCATCAGCGAGGATGTCGGACAGTCTAAGTACACTGATCTGCACTGTTACACCTCACAGCTGTCCAATGTGTGCATAAACCAATCAAAGCAGGGGTGCATGTGATCTTATTGCTGGTGTTCCTACTGCAGTTTGTTCAAAACAAGACTTTTCTGTTTTACTGAGGATTAAGAGGTAGTTGTGCCTGTGTAAATGTTGGCTTAGTGTCGTGTGTGTTCTTTCCCCCAAGTGTGTTTACACAGTAATGGCTCTGCTTGCAATGAGGGATGTGTTGCTAATTAACTTGAAAACACACTGTTAAACTGTCAACAATCACCGTTTCAATGCTCAGATATTTGCTTTAAAGCTGGAAGGAAGTTATGGATTTCTCTGAGGATGCAGTGAGAGTCTTACTAACCCACTTTGCCACTCACCCACCCGTCTGCCCCATTAAACAGCTAACGGTTGGAGGCATGAGAACTGTCAAACAAACTTGCCTTCTCTTTCTCCTGCACTGTGTGAAGAAATGCAGCCCCGTAAACTGATAAAGAGAAACCAGAAACAGACGCTTTAATGTCTTGTTTGTGCTGAATTTGTCATAAAAGTGTTTACAGTATAAAGCATTGGATTTAAAGCCCTCCTTCAGCACATCATTAAACAGGTAGAGCCTCTTGTTTTGAATTGAGAAGATAATACATCATTCTTTTAAATATGTCTACAATACAAGTGCATACTATTAATCAAAAACATTTATGCAATCGTCAAATTATGTCCATTCAAGAATCTTATTTATGGACTTTTTGTGTGTCATTACAGTAAAGTATTATGAGTATTACAGTAAAACATGATTTTATTATTGCTACAGAAATGAACTGGTGCTGATATTATAATTTACATATTAAAATAAACACACAATCTTTTGCCAAAAACCCAGGAGTTACTGCGTGTATGGCATGAGCTCTGTACTGTAAGAGTTTTATGAAAGGATACACCAATATGGAAATTTAGTCCGATACTGATAACCGATCAAGCTCCATATAATTAAAGGCTGATAACTGATATAAGGTCGTTAAATTAAAAATTTAATATGACTTTTCTGAGTCTGATTACAAAAACAAATGCAAAAATATACATCTGAGAGATGATTTTATTTTAAAACCTTTATCTTATAAAAAAATGAAACTTAAAGGGATATATTAAAGTCAACCTAACAGTCAAGTTGACCTTTCCAAAAATCATTTACAAATTACAATTCTATCCTGGGGGTGACACGGTGGCTCAGTGGTTAGCACTGTCGCCTCAAGATCGCTGGTTTGAGTCCAGTTAGTGTTTCTGTGTGGAGTTTGCATGTTCTCCCTGTGTTGGCGTGGGTTTCCTCCGGGTGCTCCGGTTTCCCCCCACAAGTCCAAAGACATGCGCTAGGTGAATAGCGTAAGCTAAATTGTCCGTAGTGTATGTGTGTGAATGAGAGCGTATGGGTGTTTCCCATAACTGGGTTGCAGCTGGAAGGGCATCCGCTGTGTAAAACATATGCTGGATAAATTGGCAGTTCATTCCACTGTGGTGACCCCTGATGAATAAAGGGACTAGGCCAAACGAAAATGAATGAATTCTGTCCTGTTTTTATTGATGGGGAAAACTCTACTAAATTATTTGGATGTCACCAATTAAAACCCTCATGGCCAGCAGCACAAATCTTAAGTGAATCATCCAGCTAAAATAATACATAATGGATTGGATTATTAACCATTAGCATCTCGTTCAAATATTTGTTCAAAAGATTCGATAATTGTAGTTACATCTTGTACTAAGATGATGGAAAATGTAAAGTTGGTATTTTCTAGACCAATATGCTAGGAACTATATTCTCATTCTGGTGTAATAATGACACTAAATATATTTACTTTTCTTAAGCATTATGCCTTGAAAATATATTTATTCTACTTTGATTTTAGTCTATGACAGTGTAGACTTTGCTGTTGGCTCATACATTGCCTGCTTATGAGCATGACTAACATGCATTACACCCCTAGATCTCCTTAATGCAATAAATACAAAGTTAAATGGAAAATATCAGCTTTTTTATTTTGGAAATCCTAAATTCTCAAAGGCACCTCATGGTGTTAATGACCAAAACAAACGCCATAGAAACCGTTTGTTTATTTCTTGACTTATCTTCAAGTTTTGTCTTCAAATGACCTTAAACGCTAAATAAACCATGATTAAAAGTATCATTCTCTTTTTTTGTTCAAGACCAAAAGAAACAGCAGAACCAAATTACAAGTGTACCATTTAATTTCTTTCCCAATAAAGTAGCCAAAATACTCATTGTATTGAGTTTTCTAAAACTAACTAAAAGGCAGTGCTTATTAAATCATACAAATCACTACAGTTGTAACATTTTCTAATGTAACATGGAAAATATGGATTGTGTGTATATACTGAAAACAAAGTATTTCTACAAATGACAGTTTTGTCCACTTGTTGTCTGTGGAAACTTCTGTGAGATGGAAATGTTAAGTATGCTGTTGTAAAGCTATCAAGGCAAAGTGTTAACTTCATATTGTAGCATCTGCTAGTGAACTTTGTGGCTGGGAGAATACCAATAAGCCCTTGCAAGTGAATAATTAAATTTTAGAGTGTGCAAATAATTGCTATTTAGAATAAGCAGATGTTTTAGCCCCATTTACTTTTTTAGACATTTTTGTGCGTGTGCGTGTGTGCGTGTGTGCGCGTGTGCGCGTGTGCGCGCGTGTGTGTGTGTGTGTGTGTGTGCGTGCGTGCGTGTGTGTGTGTGTGTAGAGACTTTAAGAGTTGTGGTTTATTCAGAGTCAATGTCAAGGTGATTAGTGTTCCTTTGGTGAATTTGGATCCTGCTTAGTTCAAATAATTTCTCGCCTGTGACCAAAAAAAAAGTGTGTTTTGTTTTATTGCGGAATATCACGGAAAAGAAAAACCCACAATATGCTCATGCTTTACATCAACACCCTAGTTACTAAAATACTGCATTGAGTCAACATTAACTTTTATTTTTTACTGTGTGGCTTTAGGTGCACCACATATGGTGCACTCTATTTAATTGCTCATGTTAAGGTTGATGTTCTGTTGTCTGCACTTTTTCTGCATCATATAGCTCAATCAGCCATTAATAGAGTTTATCTAAGAACTAGGATTTTTATTATTATTTTTTTTTACAGTGTACAGATCTCACTGTGAAACTGTTACATGTCATTCGGCAGACCAATTGAAGCTGGGTGAAAATATTGATGCTGGCGGAGTGAAGGAGCCTCTAGCAGGGCATGACGTAGCGGTTTTTCCATGACACTTCTGATGATTGTTTCCAAATGCTCCTGTCAGTAATAATAAATCTAACATAGACATTCCGTTTAGTTTCAAAGTAAACAAAAGCTTTTTCAATCCACACGGCTCATATGAACGCATAAAGCAATAACTTCAAGTGGTGCAGGCAGCATCGTAAGATGATGTATGTTTTTATGTGTTCGGGGCTCTTTCCTCCACTTTTTTTTCACGCATTCTCCCTTCTCTGGAATGTATGAAGCACTGGAGGAGGGTAAAATCAGACGGATACTGTTTTCTTAACTTTACAAATGGCAAAACTAAGTATTAGCGGTAAAGTCAGCTGTGGAAACATAGTTGTCTGATCTAATAGTAAAATAATAATGATTTACAAGTTACAGCCAGGTGTTTATTACATTTTCCATAAGGTTGGGGAATGAGAGTTCATATTTTTGTTGTTAACTTTTTAATAAAATATTATTAGGTGATTGTATGTACAACTGAAGTCAAAATGATTAGCCCGCCTACGAATTTGTTTCTTTTTCTATTTCAAATATTTCCCAAATGATGTTTAACAGAGCACGGGATTTTTCACAGTGTTTCCTATAATATATTTTCTTCTGGATGAATATTAGGCTGGTTTATATTATTAGCCCTGGGCCTCACAGTGGCGCAGTGGGTAGCACGTTCGCCTCACAGCAAGAAGGTCACTGGTCGCTGGTTCGAGCCTCGCCTGGGTCAGTTGGCGTTTCTGTGTGGAGTTTGTATGTTCTCCCTGTGTTGGTGTGGGTTTCCTCCGGGTGCTCCGGTTTCCCCCACAAGTCCAAAGACATGCGCTATAGGTGAATTGGGTAGTGAATGGGTGTATGGATGTTTCCCAGAGATGTGTTGCAGCTGGAAGGGCATCCGCTGCGTAAAACATATGATGGATAAGTTAGCGGTTCATTCCGCTGTGGCGACCCCAGATTAATAAAGGGACTAAGCCGAAATGAAAGTGAATGAATGAATGAATTATTAGCCCTCTTAAGCAATATTTTTTTGATTGTCTACAGAACAAACCATCATTATGCAATGATTTGCTTAATTAACTTGCCTAATTAACCTAGTTTAGCCTTTTAAAATGCACTTTAAGCTGAATACTAGTATCTAGAAAATATCTAGCAAAGTATTATGTGCTGTCATCATGGTAAAGATAAAAGAAATCTGTTATTTGAAATTAGTTATTAAAACTATTATGTTTAGAAATGTGTTGAAAAGATCTTGGGGAACAGAAACTGGGGAAAAATATACAGGGGGGCTAATAATTCAGGAGGGTTAATAATTCTGACTTCAACTGTACATGCTCATTCATTCTGTACATTCAGTAAGGAATGACTACTAAATCTTGATGGTATGTGTTTGGGGTTCAGGGAGTGCACGCTTACATGAAGCATATCAACAAGTGTTTGATGCCAAACCGATGAGCCTGTTCTTCCTGCCTTTGTGATGGTTTGATGGGTAATTATTGTTTTTTTATGTTTCATTTGTCTGTGCAGTGTCCTGTTTGCAGTGTTCAATGAATGACTTTTTAACGATTGACTGTCAACTATGTTCTTATAGTGCTTCTGTTTTTCTGTTTTAAAGATCAAAGTGCATTAAAAATAGTGTTATTAGCTATGTCTCCACCCAAAGATGTGACTTAAACTTATGCACAAAACTGGAATATTCATGTCAAAGAGAACACAATCATCACTTCCTGATAAACTAGCACTAAAGATATTTGGTGGCCCTATTTTCTTTTATAATAAATTACTTGCAGCTCAGAAGACGAAATGCAATGAACACAGTCATAACTAAGTTTTGGAGGTTTGGATCACTGGCTTTTTTTGGGAGAGCACATGCTCGAGATGATTCTGGAAGTAAATAATACACTGCAAAAAATGAGTTTCTTACTTTTTTGTCTTGTTTGTAGTTTAAATATTGAAGAAAAAGTATTTTTTAAGGAGTAATGTGTCAAAATTAAGTGAGTTTTTCCTTGAAACAAGCAAAATAATCTGCCAATGGCCATAATCTTATGTCAAAAGGAAAAGCAAGATTCTTTTGCTTACCCCATTCGGAGATTATTCATTCATTCATTCATTTTCTTTTCGGCTTAGTCCCTTTATTAATCTGGGGTCGCCACAGCGGAATGAGCCGCCAACTTATCCAGCATATGTTTTACGCAGCGGATGCCCTTCCAGCTGCAACCCATCACTGGGAAGCATCCACACACACTCATTCACACACATACACTACGGACAATTTAGCTTACCAAATTCACCTATACCGCATGTCTTTGGACTGTGGGGGAAAGCGGAGCCATTCGGAGATTATTTAGCTTATTTTAAGGAAAAACTCACATAATGACTTTTGGCTAAGGCATTTTTGAATGACCAAAACAACATTTTAGATGATGTGCAATCTGCCAAAACAAAATCACATTATAAATATTGTTTTTGATGTGTATGCTGGAATTTGTTTGGCAAATGTGTTTGCATCGTAGCTTATGAAATTTTTGTCTTATGGAATAAAAAAAATGTATCCTTCTCAGTTTTTTAATTCATTTCAAATTCATTTAGGATATCAGTATAGGGTCTATTTGGCAAGGACCAACACATTTAAATTGTAGTTTGTTCCTTGTGCTATTGATTTGCTGAATTTTAATGGGAAGAGGTGGCCACTGTTTTAAGTGCTTTAAATGTTGTTTAATGTTTGTCTTAAGTGTGTGGTATATATATGTTTTAAATCTATTATGCTGCAGAACAAATCGCCCCAAAAGAGGACAATAAAGGTTACAGTAACAGTCACATTTTTAAAATGTGTGCGCATCTTGGCAATTCCATTAAGCATTTATGTCTAAAATACACATATATGGATAGAAATATGGATATTGTCTGCCAAAATGAATAAAGAGAACTACAAGTGTGAACTCAATAAAAAAATTACTTGTGTAAAGTGATGTAAATTAAATTTCATGGATCAAATTCATAGTCTGCTGTTTTAAAACGAAACATTGTTAAAGTGCCCAAATAGGTATTAGAAATGCCTCTTAAAATCCAAAGACAAAACAGATACACGATCCTTATAGGTGAATTATGCTTTGATGGTGTGTTGGATGTTGGAGATTGTAATCAAACATTTCTGATGAACTTTGGCATAAAACAAAGCAGAACTGGGATGCTGGTTTGGAAAAAGATAAGAAGGGTTGCAGTCAGAGAACAGCTGTAACTCGATGCCGTGTAGTAGATGCTATTAAAGAGCTGCGTGTGTAAGTGAGAGAGATAAGGAGCGAAAAGAAACAACAGAACCATGTGAAAGTACAGAAGGTGAAATGTGTGCAAATGGAGCTGTTGGAATGTTGATGAGAAAACATCTGTTTTGAGATCGACGTCATTTGAAAAGCGTGTTCTCAGACTAATTAGGAGGAAGGCATTAGATCTGAGCACAAAAGTGTGGCATGCAGATAAAAAATCCCAAACAGCCCAGAGCTGAAATAGCTCAGTGATGTTTGTCGAAGATGAGACGACAACAGACATGAGGTCTTAATTATACTGTACTGTACTGCAAAAACTAGAAAGCTAATACACAGAGGAAAAAAAAAGTCAAATTTGCATCCATAATGTTTTCCATAATCCATAATTTTAACATAAAACACCAGAATTATTCATGTGAAAAACACCTGTTGCTTATTAAAGTTGGCAGACTGTTTTATATTAGTGACATGGGATCATTTTTTAAATATTTTCATTTAAATTTTTTTTATTACCACATTTTAAGGCAGCATCATGTTTCCTTTACAGATTTATTGCACAAAAGACTCTTTAGAGTGTCATATGATTTTTTTAATAGATTTTAAATATGTTCTTTAACGAAAAGCAGTTCTTTTTAAGGTTTTTTAAAGTTTTTTTGAGGATGTAAATTATTCTTCTGTGGCATCATAACAAAAAAAGTTGTTGTTTTTTACGGACCTTTAGGCCATTCATTCATTTTCCTTCGGTTTAGTCTCTTTATTCATCAGTGATCACCACAGCGGAATGAACCGCCAACTTATCCAGCATATGTTTTACACAGCGGATGCCCTTCCAGCCGCAACCCAGTACTGGAAAACTTTAAGACTTTAAACTATACATTTAATAAATAATAACTTAAAAATGACTTTATATCAAGAAAAAAAGAATAAGTTGCATATTTTTTTCTCAAATTAAAAAGAATGTTGAAAAGTAATCAATATAACTGTAAAAATGCCTTGTTTTCTCCTCATCCTTTCCTTTTGTTTTTCCATTTATTTTCCGATTATCTTTATTTTTCTTTTCTATAAAGCAGGCTTTCTGCTGCCATATTTCACGTTGTGATTCATTCCGTTCATTTATGTGATTTATCCAATTCATTTCTGGTCCATCTTCTCCCCTTATAATATAACTGAACCAGCTCAAAAAAATAAATGAATCCAAGATGGTTAACAAAACTTATTTAAATATCATACAAATTCATTCATCATTCATTTTCCTTCGGCGTAGTCCCTTTATTCATCAGGGGTCACCACAGCGGAATGAACCGCCAACTTATCCAGCATATGTTTTACGCAGCGGATGCCCTTCCAACTGCAACCCATCACTGCGAAACATCCATACACACTCATTCACACACATACACTATGGCCAAATTAGTTTATTCAATTCACTTGTACCGCATGTCTTTGAACTGTGGGGGAAACTAGAGCACCCGGAGGAAACCCACGCCAACACGGGGAGAACATGCAAACTCCACACTGAAATGCAGATTGGCCCAGCCAGGACTTAAACCGGCGACCTTCTTGCTGTGAGGAGACAGTGCTAACCACTGAGCCACATTGTCGCCTCTATCATCCAAATATTAATTATAAATAATTACTTCTAGAAACGCATTGTTTCTAGAAATGCGTGTACTTATTTTTCTACATTTCCCCAGTGCTTTTCAGCATTGAGTAAGTCTGTTTGCCTTGTGTGTTTGTTAGACTTCCTGCCTTTGTAGTGTGTTTTCAATCATTCACTTGTGATGTTCCACTGCAGTTATGATACTGCCATAGAAAGCAGCTGTCTATATAGGCAGTGATGCCGTTTTGGAACAGAACTTTGTTTGTAGCATGTTTTAAAACGTTTCCTTTGGCAAAAGAACAAGGCACACTGAGGTCAAATACACTTCTCTGCCAACCTGTCCTTTTAATTTGAGCCACCGATCAGCCCACTCACATGAACATAAATGTAGCCAGAAGAACATCTTGTTCAATCCTGCTTGGCCTAGAAGTCAAATCTTATCATGCCACCATCCACCAGAAAAAAAAAGCCAGAAGACACTGGTGTTGTGTGAGAACATGCTCTGGATCGGGTCAGCATGCAGGTGGTGCCACATGAAGAAGCATGTTTATCGGTTGCTCAATTGGCATGCAATAAAAGGAAAAAAATGCTGTGTTGAGTCACAGGGGATTTGAATCAGATGCGAGTAGTGTCTTAGTTTGTCTGTAATGCAATGATGGACGGAGCAAATTTTGTTTATTGTGTTGGTGGATCCAGACGGGTTTGCCCACAGGGAATTCTGCTCTCTTATTTCTTCTTTTCTCCTCATCCCTTGATGCTTTTACTTGTAGTAATTTCATCAGAGCTGTTTGTAAATCTGAAGATTTTTTTGCTGCACGAGTGGGTGTGCATGTGGGCTGGTTATGATCATAAAATTAGACTGACATCATATTCAGTTAAAAAAACATGACTTTTCTTGGGCTGAAATTATTTTCCTTTCAAGCAAAAGAAAAATTGGAGGGGGCGGTGGGGGTCTTACATTTAAGTCATTTCATATTTAAATGAATTGCTTTAATCTTCAGATTTTAATCGTATAAACACTAGCTCATTTGCAGACCACTTTCAATTAAATCCAAGATTAAGTAATTAGACGAATTAGTCATCGTAATCACACTTGCTTTTAATAACATTCTGGGTGGAAACTGTGACATGCGAGACACTTAATTAAGACTGAAGAGGTCTGCAGGATTTGTTCCTCGCTCCTATAAAACGCAGTTTTAGCCTTTGACATTTACTCCATGTACAAACCGCCAAAAACAATGCTGCACAAAAGCTTTTGAGGTTAAAATTTGAAGTGATTGAACATCAAATAGATTTGATGAATGTTTTTTTGAGAAGAAAATGTTGGTTTTTGTGATGCTTTTGGAGAGTTCATGAGTAAAGGCCCTGAAGTACTTCAACCAAAGTCAAAGAATGAATTAACATACAATGAAGGGAAATACACTGTAGAAAAATGGCTGCTGACTTAGTTTTTTTAGTAAATCAAATGAACTTTTCTATGTACATCAGTCTAACTGACTAATAATATTAAGTTAAACTTTGTAAAACTTAAAAGAAACCTGAAAAAAGTAAAAACCTGATAAACCTATTAAGGTAAAATAACATAAAAACTTTTGTTGTCATTACTTTTTGTCATAATTTATCATTTATATACTTTTTGTCATAATACAAAGTTCACTATAAGAGTTTGAAAGAGCTTGTCAAAGCAAACATTCTTGAAAAAGTTCATCAATGTTACCAATTTAGGGAATTTATTTGTTATATTATTTAGTAGCGATGTAACAATTCACTCAACTCACGATTGGATGCATATATCGATGCTGAACTCAATATATGATATATCGATAATGTATGCTTAATGAGAGAGTTAAGTTATTATTGTTGTTATTTCTTTAACCTATTTTAGAAAGCATTACTATTATAATATGCAGGTCTACTATTGGTTAAAATGCTAAATATTGTAATATATAAGGACTTGAATAGACTTTAAATTGGTCCACAGGACAGAGATGACATCAGAACACAATAATTCTGAAGTTGAATAATAGATTATGTTAGACACATTTGCTTGCACTCGGTCACTGACTACATACAAACGGAAAATTCACTGGTAAAATTAGACATTTGTCATTATCAGATTATCTTTTGGGTTATTAAGTATTATATTAAACGTTATATAGTAGTTATGCTGTCAGTAACACTGTGTAAACCTTCATGCGCTGTGAATACAGGCATGTATTAGACATACAGACAAGCAGCACGCACTACACTGTGTTCAGTATGAAAGAATAGACCACTTTAAATACTTGTAGTAGTTACACCTCTAAAATATGATAATTTAAATGGTGCAGAGTGCCGCTCCACCCAGTGCCACTCAAGTCAGTGGCATCACTTCGAGATTCAAAAAAACATATGCATGCACTTCATAATTGATATCCGCGTCTCCCAATGATGCACTGAGGTCTTATAAAGCAAAATGATTTCTCGGTGCAACAAACTGAACAATATTTACAACTTTATTACTTGTTTTTCACAGCTTGGGCAAATGTTTTGAGTGTGTACATTGAAGTGATTACATGACCACAAATACAAATACAAATGTGCTGTCCTCTTCCATAGACAGTTTATTAGAAACACCTTGCATAAGAGGTCAATTGTTTCAATGATATAATACAAAATATAACTTCATAAATGTACATATGTTAAAAAAATTAATCTTAATATTACAAAATTTCAAGGGTTTAAGATACTGATGACCATTAAACACGTCACAACCATCTTGTGAAAAGGGTTCATTGTGATATCTCGATATTATGCTGTATTTTGACACCCCTAAATTTAAGTGATTTACTCTTTTTGGTGATGAAGCTTTGGTGATGATTAACAAATTAACAAAAAAACAACAACAAAAAAACTGTGTAGAACAACAGATTGGAAGTGACTGTGTCTAGTCTTAATGTCACAGCCTGCCTATATAGTAAAGAGGTGGATTGGGTGACTACAATTTCAACTCCAAAGTCAACCCAAAAAATGTCTGTACCAATTTCTGTCCCATCAATCCATAAATCTACTTTTATAAGTTATAAACAAAACCATTCATTGTCATTAAAACATCCAGTGCCAGAAATCTAATATTATATGTTATACAGCTATTTCTGTTCCTGCATTCTGTATTTGTGTCTGGGTTTTCTGCATCATGGGAATCATATATGGCCTTACCTTAATTGCCTATTCCCCCTTTGTGTTACATCTATGCTTTAAAATGTAGTAAGAAAAAGGATAATTCATTAAATATAGTCTAAAAACTGCTGATCTTTAGGAACTCAAAAAAAGAGGGTGTTTTGAAGATGTCTGCTGTCGGCTACCTGAAATGTATCCGCTCTTTACCACAGTCTCCTTTCAGAGAACTCTGAAGTTCCCCAAATTAATTCTGATCTCAATTAATCCTGAAGCGGCACTCATTGGACAGCAATCATTACGCTCTGATGATCTTAAGGCCATTGTCAATGTGGCACTTGAAGGAATCTTTTGTGAACAGAAAGAATAGGGGGCAAATCAATGAAGCTGCAGAACAGAGGCAGTGAGGTGTGTGTGCGTGTATGTGTGTGTCTCTGCATGTGCGCCTGTGGATTGTGTTTCGTGGTCAAGCTACTGTGAGTGGCGTTGATTGACATATAGTGAAAGACCCTAAACCCTATAGCTTTGATGATTGACATGAGATGGGTATCATTTATTTGACAATGCTAGTTGGTCCTTTTAGATAGTGGTCTGTGCGTGCGTGCGTGTGTGAGAGAGAGAGCTCCCCATTAGTCTTATCACTCTTTTTCTTTTTGGACTTGACTGACAGTTGTCATCCTACTTAAAAAAATGAATTATATTAATATGTATATATATATTTTTTTATCCATTTATCTGTGAATATGGTTAATATACAGTATATTGGTGAATTTGAACAAAACAGATTTATTAAACAAATATATTTATTAAAATAATATATTTTAATCACAAAAAATCTTTAGGAATGGAAAGATAATACATTTAAATTCATGCAAAATATTGCAAAAAAAATTTACAAACTACATTTTAACAAAATTGTATATATTTTTGGTTTTTCTTGATTTTTGCTATTTTTGAAAATTGTATTTAATATTTTTCCCCAACATATACATTTGAGCTACTAATTTTTGAATTTTTGTAATTTTTGAAATATATATAATTTTTTATAGTTATTTTATAGTTAAATTTAAAATAAAACAGAAATAAAATAAAATAAAACATTTTAGAATTATATTTTATTTATATTTATAACAATATTATAAAATACAAGCTATGTTTGTAAATTAGTTGTATCATCATTACTACATTATATAAATAACTTACTTTGAAGCATTTTACTTTGCTTTATTGTTTTAGTGTTTTCAGAAGATAATTATTTAGAATTATTTATTTAATTATGAATACTAGTTAAATATGAATTAAAAAAATATTATAATATACAAATGTGTATACTTTCATTTTAGCAAGTGAAATGTTATTATTATTAACAACAATAAAATAATATTACTAAAATATTTTAAAATAGGTAACGCTGAAATATATGAATTAGATTATATAGTTATTTTAAACTTATTTTTTTAAATTATTAATAATAATATTAATAATAATAATACAAATAATAATATATAGACTTACCTTATGTAATATAAACTGTAAAACAAAATGAATAATACTTGGTGAAATCCTTAATCTGCATCAATCAGTCATTGACTGGCTGACAGCAACATGAACACCCTTATGTAGTGTGTGCCTTTACTACTCATGCTGCATGCAGACTTGCATGTAGATGAGACAACTCGTGTTGATTGACAGCAGGTCTCTGCAGTTTTCTGCATGTGAATGAACACCCCCGCAGTCTGGGCTTCAATGACAGGCTCCAGAACTCTCTGTCTGGCCCCTGAACCTTTGGCCCCCTCGAGGGGCACATGCAGTCTTTCTTTCCCCCTGAGTCCACTGGATTCCTGGGGCTCTGTGTGTCAGGCGGAGGTTCTGGACATGTGTTTGAGAGAGTGAGGCCCCTGATCCTGGCTTCACCCGCAGGGGATCTGTGTGGAGGAAACAGTGTGGAGAGTCTGGAGGAAGACAAGAGACCACTCACACAAATGACACCCAGCTCACTGACACCACAGCTTCATGAGGAGAGCTTTCTTTTTTCTTTCTTTCTTTCTTTCTTTCTTTCTTTCTTTCTTTCTTTCTTTCTTTCTTTCTTTCTTTCTTTCTTTCTTTCTTTCTTTCTTTCTTTCTTTCTTTCTTTCTTTCTTTATGTCTGTCTGTCTTTCTTGCTTTCTATTTTCTTGCCTTCTTTCTCTGTCTGTCTGTCTGTCTGTCTGTCTGTCTGTCTGTCTGTCTCTCTCTCTTTCTTTCTTGCTATCTTTTTCATGCTTTCTTTCCTTATGTCTGTCTTTCTTGCTTTTTATCTTCTTTCTTTCTTGCTTTATTTATGTCTGTCTGTTTTTCTTGCTTTCTGTTTCCTTTCTTTCTTTATGTCTGTCTGTCGGTCTGTCTTTTTTGCTTTCTTTTTTCTTGCTTTTTTAAAAATTCAATTCAACAGGACAGTTAATTAAAAGGGGCCTCACAGTGGTGCAGTGGGTAGCACGTTCGCCTCACAGCAAGAAGGTCGCTGATCGCTGGTTCGAGCCTCGACTGGGTTAGTTGGCGTTTCTGTGTGGAGTTTGCATGTTCTCCCTGTGTTGGCGTGGGTGTCCTCCGGGTGCTCCAGTTTCCCCCACAAGTCCAAAGACATGCGCTATAGGTGAATTGGGTAAGCTAAATTGTCCGTAGTGCATGAGTGTGAATGGGTGTGTATGGATGTTTCCCAGAGATGGGTTGCAGCTGGAAGGGCATCCGCTGCGTAAAACATATGCTGGATAAGTTGGCGGTTCATTCCGCTGTGGCAACCCCAGATTAATAAAGGGACTAAGCCGAAATGAAAATGAATGAATGAATGAGTTAATTAAAAGAAAACATTGTTCAGTTATGTGCATGATTTGGACATTCTTATATTCCAAGGCAAAACATAGTCTCTTATGGAATGTTTGACATGTTTGGCAATTGACAGTTGATTAATAGCCGTTGTGATCAAATTCTGTGTCAGAAGTAAATTTGAGAGACATTACTGCAGTGCAACTTCAGCTGCGACCACCATCAAGCCATTAAATACATCAAAAACAGAAATCCTTTGCATTGTGGAGGGAAAGGGAGTGTTTGTTTGATGTCATAGCTGTTGTATCATGAAAGGGCTAAAAAGGAAGTACAGGACACTCATTCAAAGCGGCATACAAGTGAGGATAAAAGAAACACTTCAAATTGTCAGAGCGCAGCAGTATATAAACGCTATGACAAGTCCAAATTCATTCCTTTTTTTTAAGTTAGAATGCATGGAGGGCCTCACAGTGGCGCAGTGGGTAGCACGTTCGCCTCACAGCAAGAAGGTCGCTGATCGCTGGTTCGAGCCTCGGCTGGGTCAGTTGACCTTTCTGTGTGGAGTTTGCATGTTCTCCCTGTGTTGGCGTGGGTTTCCTCCGGGTGCTCCGGTTTCCCCCACAAGTCCAAAGACATGCGGTATAGGTGAATTGGGTAAGCTAAATTGTCCGTAGTGCATGAGTGTGAATGGGTGTGTGTGGATGTTTCCCAGAGATGGGTTGCAGCTGGAAGGGCATCCGCTGCGTAAAACATATGCTGGATAAGTTGGCGGTTCATTTCGCTGTGGCGACCCCAGATTAATAAATGGACTAAGCCGAAATGAAAATGAATGAATGAATGAATGCATGGACATGCTATACTATTTTGTATGACGTTTATGGATTTTCAATTCAATTGACGACATAAAACTTTCTTGCATGCATCCATTTTTGATGTGTATAGGTTGATTACACCTTATCTATATTCATTTCTGTTATGGATTAATCAGATTTATTTAAAAAATAATAGTAGTTAAAAATCTCTCAAAAAATGTATTAGAATTGAGGTGCCTGTATCTGTAACACCTCATAAAAAGTAATCAAAACAGCATTTATTGTCTGAATTTCCTGATAAAATGGACAGTGGGTCAGTAGATTCTTATTGACAATAGAAAAAACAAAACGTGTGCTATATAATGTGTAAAGACGTTTTAGGCATGCATCAACTCAAACAGCATACTAAAGAATGGTCTTGAGATTCAAGAACTGATATTGATTTATTAAAATTAAGATATATTAAATTAGAAGTTGAATTTTTTGATAACGCATAAGCAGATCCTAAAACTGTTTTTATGTTGTTGTTTTTGGTGTATTCATATTTAATCAAAACTTATTGTCTTTCCTCAGTGGTCATTTACAGTAGATGTGCTCAGTGAGGTGATGGCAGCTATTGTGTTTGCGGGAATGCTGGAAATGAGCGTCTCATTGTCGTGTCTATGTAGGTGGACGTGTGTTTTCACAGCTGTTGTCTTTTGCTCAACAGGAAAATGTACAGTGTTGTTTGTTATTCAGAATCGGTCCTGGTGCTTTAGTTGAAGTTCATATTTATTTTATGAAGGAAATATGTCAACGCTGAGCCAAAACATTTTATTCATGTGCAGTCACAGCCATGCAAGTACATGTTCAGACACAGATATCAGTGATGAAGCAGGCTTTCCATAAAATCATTTCCATCCAGGTATACTTGAGTTATAGTCTTATGTACATACGAATGTAAATACATGTATTAAGCAACACAGGCAAAAAAAAAAAAAAAAAAAAAACAGTTGAATTCAGAATTATTAGCCTTCCTGAATTATTAGCCCCCCAGTATATATTTTTTCCCAATTACTGTTTAATGGAAAGAAGATTTTTTTCAACACATTTCCAAACATAATAGTTTTAATAACTCATTTCTAAAAACTGATTTCTTTTATCGTTGCCATGATGACAGTAAATAATATTTTACTAGATATTTTTCAAGATACTATTTAGCTTAAAGTGACATTTAAAGGCTTAACTAGGGTAATTAGGCAAGTCATTGTATAACAGTGTTCACAATCACTGTAGACATTAAAAAAATGCTTAAGGGGGCTAATAATATTAACCTTAAAATCTGTTATTTTTAAAATGGCTTTTATTCTAGCTGAAACAAAGCAAATAAGACTTTCTCCACAAGAAAAAAATATTATAGGACATACTGTGAAAAATTCTTTGCTCTGCTGAACATCATTTGAGAAAAAGTTTGAAAAAGAAAGAAAACTCACAGAAGGGCTTCTTCTGTATATATTCGACCTTGAGCAATGAACATTTTCTTTCAATTTACAAGGCAAGAACAGATTGTTGATGACTTATTTACTGTAACTGTAAATTAAGCAGAATCTGTGGTGATTCATACAATGCATGCAGCAAAAAACATATTCAGGCAAAACAAAATTAAGATTAGTGGAAACTCCAGAAACACTGAGGTCTTATCAAGCAAAAATAACATTCTGTTCAAGAAACAGAACAGAAGATTAACATTTTTAATAAGGTTTGAGGTAACACTTTACAATAAGGTTGTATTAGGTGCATTTACTAACATGAACAAACAATGAACAATACATTCAATACAGTATTTGTTTATGTTAGTTAACCTTAGTTAATGAAGTTGTTCATTGTTAGTTCATGTTAACTCAAGGTACATTAAATTAACAAGTATGAATTTGAATGTTAATAATGCATTAGTATATGCTATGATTACTAAATGCTCTACATGTATTGTTCGTTATTAATTTATGTTAGTAAATACATCAATGAAACCTTATTGTAAAGTGTGACCACGTTTGATATACAGTATGTCAATATGCAATAGTAAAACAGTGCTCCAAGTTGTCATGACTACACTCAGGACACAATGAAAGGTAGTAATGTTGTAAATAACATTCAGTTTTTTGGTGAACTATCCCTTTTAGTAACACTGTTACAGTGTGAAGTCACGTTACTGCCATGTAATCAACGTGCATGTAATTTTGACAAATGTTGGCTTTCTGTCACACCTTTTATTTGTAATACAGAGCAGCATCTAATTTTCCCTTTTTTCTTGAAGAGAGAGAGAGAGAGAGAGAGAGAGAGAGAGAGAGAGAGAGAAACCATAGAAGCCCCTCCAGATGTACATGTGATGTAATAGCCCTGTAATTCAGGTGAGTTTATTTGCATTCTGTCCCGTCACTAGCGCCGTATGTTTCCATTTTAAACTTGTTTAGCTACAGATGGCGTGAAGAGTGCAACATTTTCATCTAATTAGCAGTGTTCAGCTAGAATGACTGAGGATCACAAAACTTTTTTGTACACGTAGGTGTGCATAGTTGGAAAATGACTGTCTTTATCTTCTTGATCACTGTTTTCACACTTCTTCAGTAAAGCGTGCAGAGCGGCAGATTTCAGCTTCATTTACAATGGCATGCACCAGTGATTTAACGTCCACCTATTTATTATCTAGGATTATAGGCGATGGCTGAAGCAACAGAAGGATGGAGCTGATTGAATCCATTTTTTTCCTCTTTTCTTTCTGGGATGTGGAATTGCTGGAACCACAAAATACGGAACCTGTTAGTTAACAGATATCTTTTACAGTGTATATTCAGTAAAATGCAGTATATGGTTCACAGAGAGGCCAGTTTTAATGATCACATGTCCTTCTGTTCTGCCTTTATTATTATGGTGAATTTCAGTATATTTGGACTCATCATATGTTTGTAGATCAGCTAATATGTAATGTTTTCACCGCTGTTTATTCATTGAGCAAATATATAGTGTCTTATAGCAGCTGAGAGACTATAACAGTGTTCCCCTTGTTTCTGCCGCTTGCAGACACACAGCCAGACAGCGCCTCATCCTTTGGCTTTTTTTCCTCCTTTTCCTCGTTTTCTGATCATTAGGGGAAGTCCCGTTGAGTAATGCATCATGGGAGTAGGTGGAGTGGTTGAAAAGGCTAGCAGCAGGCCTCACAGACTTCTACTGGTACAGAGACTGGGCTGGGCTTTCAGACTGAGAATGAGTTTTTGGCTTTTGGTCTTCGTCGCGAAAACTCCCATTTGTAGATCTTAGATGGAGAGGAAAGAGGGTACGCGGCACAGGGCAAGGAGTTCACTTAATTTATAGCGCTCATTATGAAAAGCAGTGTGCAACATGACGCTATATGTGCATGTAGTACCGCTAAAATGTTGACATTTTGAATTTAATGGCATTGAGACTCACTGGCACAGATTTGGGGGATCTGGCTTGTACATCACTCCTCTGGAAATAAGTAACAGCACATTAAAATTGCACAATGAAAACCTTTTTTTGTTCTTTCTTTTTTTAAAATGCCCAAGACATTTTAAGCTACTTGTGTGGTTTTGAAACAGCATTATGATTGAAGGAATTATGGATGATTGTAACTTTATTATGAAAGGTGTTTGCTGTAATCTGCCAGGGTTGAGAAATGGGACTATATCAGGCCACCAACCACTATGCTCTTGAACAAACCAGGCGCTCTCAGGCAAACATTCTTTATCAAAAACTAATAACCACAAAAAAGAATCATTAACAAACCTCATTATTAAAGAGGAAAGGGAGATAATACCGTAGATTAACTATAGATGGATGGGGAACTTAAAGGAGGATCAGGCTGAGTGCTTTTAGGTAATTGGTGGAGTTCTAATAAATCTAGTGTAAAGCTTGAGTTCCTCAGATGGATCTCTAAGAATAAAAAAAGAACAACTGATTTTGAGCCTACTTTAAGGGTTAAGTGAAAAATACATTAATGCAATTTCCAAATATGGATGAAATAATGTTACATCATCATATTTTAAAATATTTTTTAGTTTTGAAATACCTTTTTTAATTTTAGTTTTTAAAAAAAAATGCAAAACAAATGTCAGCAGTTTAATCACACAGTAAAAATTGCAGGGCTCCACACAATTCCTTCACATTGTCTCAACACAAATCGATTAAGTTAACTTATTTTTGTTTTACAAATTTAAGTGGATTGAACATAAAGCAATTAAGTTGTCCCCCAAAAACCTCAAAGATTGTGTTGATTCAGCTCACTTTAAATAAGTAGTTTGAACAAGTTTAATAGTTTGAACAAGGAGCAAAAATCGAAATTTTTGCATTTGTGAGATTTCAACACTCATGTAGTGGGGAAACCAAATAAAAGCTTGTTTGTTCTTGGTGCACCTGACTTGTTTGTGGGCTGGTGTATATTAATGTTTTAGCATGTATGCAGGTTTAGCCCTGCTTTGGCTCCTTCTTTGTGCACAGCTGAGAGTTGGTGTTAATTTTAGTGTAGTGCATGGAAAAAGCACTTTTCCCTTGCATAACAATTTCAGATGCTTGAGGGATGTGCTCACTGCTCTTTACGACTTACAGAATCCCACAATACTGCCGGCCATATATATGTAACTGAGGATCATTTGTGCATTTGTATAAAAAATGCAGTATTAAAATGCAGTTTACATGACATTTTGATACTTTACTGTGAATATGGTTCATTGAAACTTTCATTTGTCTTTAATTACAAACAAACAAAACAGTACAAATCATCACAGACGTTTAAATGGTTTTTACTGCAAATACCATTAAAAATATTACAAACCATCAAATGGTAACCATCAAAACCAACACTTTTTAATGGTTTCTAAAGGGCTTTGGGGCATTAGGATTTACTATTTTTAAAAATGCTACCAATAGAAGACAAAGACTTACTAGTAGAGACCCAAAGGACCACTGAAACCAATACAATTTATATTATAATAAAAAGAATACATAGCAGAAATTCTATGGGTTTTTTTGTTTTTTCAAGGCTGCAAAATGTTTAGCACTGTGAGAATATTTGCTGTGTATGTTATAATAGGACTTCTCGTGTGTTCTTGTTGAATCAAGAGAGGACCTTTCGTTTCCGGAGGTACTCCATCTGTGAAGAGTGACAAATCATAACAGTTAGGGAGGCATTTGACCTTCTGGACCCCTCCAATTAGACCCACGGGGTCAGGTTTACACATTAGCACTCTCTAGATGAGCTACATCACAGAGCAAAGCCATTAAAAACGTTTCATCTGCCTTTTTCTCACTTTCATTCTCCTAATCTCTGTTATACATCTGCAGACTCCAACTTGAGTTAAGGATACTCTGATATTTAAAGTCAGACTGATACAGATTAGCTAATAATAGGTCTACTTTAATGTGAAAAAAATTGTAAATTAGCTTTTATTTAATACAAAAAAACTGGAATAATTCTTGTTCTTAATAAGTCTGGCCAGATATGTTTTGGTAAATACTGTTACGAGACATTTTAGTCGTGTTTTCTGTAATGCACAGTACAAATGTATGGTATACAAAATCAGTTTCATTGTTCTGATGCCTGATCAGCTAACTGGTATCAGCGCAGCTACAGTAACTTTTGACTAAACTAATTAAAAACTACAATTATATATAGTATTACGTATAGTATTTATTTATTATTAAAATACTTTTAAAAGATGAACTAAAGTGAATGTTGGATAATGCCCAATTTAAAATCTACAATCACCTAAAATCACTGTTGAATAAAAAAGTTTGCTGTGCCAACACATTTCCCATGGCCATAAATACTGTAAATAAAAAATAAGCAAACAAACAAATCAATCAAAATTTCTATGGATATACTGGATGTCACAAACGGCAATGGGTTTACATTGAATTCAATTTGATGACAATTTAAAAGTGATTTTAAAGTGCATTTATTGCTTTAAATGAACACATTTGATCAGCATGCATATTCTTTAGAATTTAGATTTATAACCTGACAATAAATACAATTTTGAAAAATTATTATTAAAAATTTATAACAATAATTCTTGAAATTAACCTTTTTGAAATGTTCCACTATCATAACACTATCAAACCACCTGTTTACAGGTGAAGGAAAGTATCTTTTCTCCCTTGTTCTGTTTTTGGCAGCAGTTGGTAACTTGTAACAAAACTTTCTTTACAGCCATTTGTCTTAGTCAGTGTGTTTTGTCTCATCGGGACTTGAGCAAAGGTCTGTTGCAGCAGCATCTCCGTTTGAGCTGATAAACTCTGATAAACATCCTGTTAAATCACACAACACTGAGCTGTGTTTGCCGTGCTCTTTTTGTGGGTAAGGTGCTCTGATAAGCAAGGAAAGTATTTCCCAACAGCCTGTTTGAAAGTGATGCTAATCTGTTTACAAACAGTCCCAAAAGGGAATCCGCAGGTAGCTCGGACAAACAGTTGTGACAGATGAGATGCGTCTTAGGTTCGCTCCGGCCTCCATCAGTAAACAGGAAACCTTAGACCTCTTGACCTGTCCAAGATCCTACACGCTCTTCTCACGACTCCTGAGAAGCTGAGATTCAAGAGACAACATATTAGTTACCTCTCATCTGTTGATGGGTTGTACTTGGTCACTGCGATTCAGGGAGAGTTGAAAAAAAAAGCTTTGTCTGGTATGTTTTGTCGCTACAATTTTCCAATGCCAATCCATCTACCAGGGAAAAGCTGGTTTCGGCTATCAAGTTAAGTCCATTATGGAATGGACTTTAGCACAAAGTAATAATGAGACGCATTGTTTCTAACGTCAATATCGAGGAGAAATCCGAGTTGTCTCAAACCAATGATTTGTGTGCACTTCCGCAGTAACGAAAACGTTGGCAGCTGAACAATTGTCCCATTGAGGTGTGTAAGAACCTCCGGGGCCATGCAGAGGTCAAAGAGTCAGGCCCCCTGCCGACCGCCTTTCCCAGGCCTGGGTTTTATCACAGTTGGGCATCACAACACAGCCTGGGAGAATAGGGAACCACTTCTGTTGTAGAATCGCCAGAAATGACAATGAACCCCATTTCATATACATCAGCCATTGGTATTAGCCGGAAATATGTTATGGTCACATGAAAGAAGTCTTAACTTTTAATACAAGTTTAATGACCGTCCTATGTTGTCCAAACATTTTGATGTAAAGAAGTCTTATCTTACAAAGGTAAAGTTCACTCAAAATATTGTGTTTGACTTTGTTCTGTAAATATTTGACCGTGCAATGAAAGTTAATGGAGTTCAAACTTTTCAAATATTTTCTACTGTTTTCCAAATAAAAAGTTACTTATTCTGAAAAAAGATTACTTTGTGACTACTAAGAAAGTATGCCGTACAGTACATAGTATTAGTGTGTGTAATATGAAGGAAATGATTACAATCACCATGATGTTAATGTTACGTGCTCTGCCAGTGTAAGTTTACTGCCATTCATAAATTCTCTCTTATGTAGTAGTAAATGGGATGCTAAATTGTCCATCAGATGCACAATTCAGAATCACATTGAAAGCAGCAAGTGCTTTTTTTTTTTTACTTTTGTATTTGGACATACTTTATCTGTTTCATACATGCCCCACTTTTTATACAAGTATGCAGTTTTTTTTTGTTGCTGAAGCCATCAGCCTCTATTATTTCAATTGAGTTTTTAAATAATTGTATCAAACATAGTAATTTCTGATTATTAATAAAAAAAAATCCAGACAAATTCCACAAATTAGAGACATTTAGTCCCAGCCACTGATTTATTATTGATTTTATTTTTAAATTGAATTGTCTTTTTTAGTGCCTCATGAGATTAACTTCTTAATCTGCTTTCAAAATAATTCTGGCTTCAAATCAAAGTTTGTAATGTTGGTTGTTTTGGTTCATGGCTTATAAGAAAATGACTTTTTTATTTTAGTGGGAAAAATGAGTATTAAAAACATTTTGGATGCAAAGTTGTTAGAAGCAGGGCGGACACTCTTTATCTCTATTACTCCAAATTATAGTATTACCATGGTTACCTATGCAGAAAACATGGTTATGTCTCACAAGAGTAAGTGGAAAAAATAATAACCAGACATAACGTGCTTTGTTGCTTGGGAATATGGGAGTTGAGATCTATGTAGTGTCATTCCCTGATCCATTTTCACATAATTTCCTGTTTTCTCTCCACTATAGCATCACATTTTAGACCAAAAAAACAGATCTTATCTTGTTGTAATAGAGTCTCGTTTTGGAATTGAACATTTGTCATAATGTGAAAAAGTCCCTCAACCTCACAAATTACATTTTGGCTTTATCGCTCATGTGTTTCCATCCACCCAGAGGAATCCTGTCAACAGACTGAACTCGCTAGTGTGTATTTATTTCATTAGTAGCATAAACCGTCACTCTCCCCGTCTGGCTTCGGATAGGAGAGGAGGGGCTCATCTGTTGGACACAGAAGGATGGGAGTCAGTGAGAGAGCGAACACAAACCAACTATTAACGTCTAGACGCAACATAAAACCAAGCAAATCCTAATAGCAAGCACTTGTGGACTGTCAGAGTCGACCTCTGAAGAGTGTGAGGGAACGTGCACTTTCAAAACATCTCCACTAATCACCAAAGGCAGCAGAAAAAACCCGCACAAACCAAAACTTGGCTTCAGGTCACTTGAGATGTCTGCTAGTTTGGATAGTAAGAGTTCAGTGCTGAAAGATCTAGAGAGAGAGAGAGGAGCGAAACAATGGGACTTTTCGTTATTGTAACTTCTATAAGGTATAACTATTCATTTTTCTTTTTTTAAATTTATGGCCAAACTGAGAAAATGCTGGCATGGCAAATTGAGTGGCCTGATTTTGCTTTTCCTCATTCTTCTATGCACTAAAAACACTCTTTAATGACCTCTGGGTCTTGGCTTGGTTAGAACTCCTGAAGAGAATCGTTTTCCCCATGATTGCCTCTGCACTGAGGCCAAACTAGAATTTCATTTCCAAGAGGTCCCCCACCCATCCTAAATGTATATCTCCATAAATCTGAACGTGATAGACTTGATGCACGACATAATGGTGCCATATATGTCTTGACACTCTGATCCAAAAATGTTGAGCTGCAAATGGACGTATAAGAACCGTTCACCCTAAAACTTACTGACCCTCATGCTCTTTCTTTCACAAACCACAAAAGCAGATTCTTTTTTTAAACTTGAACTTTCTCTTTCTTTTGTCTTTCACTGTATTTTTTGTTTTTATTAGCAAGGATACATTAAATTGATTAATTGTTTGACAAAAATTTTCTCATTTAAAAAATGTTACCTAAAAACCCTTGTTCATTTGGATTTGTAAAAAGAAACTTAAAATGCTATATTTTGGATGCCAGGCCAATAGTTGGCGATGGGATTTTCCATGAAATACTCATGTGACACTGTACAGCCATGGCCAAAATTTTTGAGAATTGCATAAATATTGGAAATTGGAAAAGTTGCTGCTTAAGTTTTTATAATAGCAATTTGCATATACTCCAGAATGTTATGAAGAGTGATCAGATGTATTGCATAGTCCTTCTTTGCCATGAAAATTAACTTAATCCTGAAAAAACTTTCCACTGCATTTTATTGCTGTCATTAAAGGACATTTCAGTAATCGTCTTGTTAACTCAGGTGAGAATGTTGATGAACACAAGGCTGGAGATCATTATGTCAGGCTGATTGGGTTAGAATGGCAGACTTAACATGTTAAAAGCAAGGTGATGCTTGAAATCATTGTTCTTCCATTGTTAACCATGGTGACCTGCAAAGGAACGCGTGCAGCCATCATTGCATTGCATTAAAATGGCTTCACAGGCAAGGATATTGTGGCTACAAAGATTGCACTTAAATCAACAATTTATAGGACCATCAAGAACTTCAAGGAAAGAGGTTCAATTCTTGCTAAGGTCAGGGTGTCCAAGAAAGTCCAGCAAGCGCCAGCATAGTCTCCTAAAGAGGATTCAGCTGCGGAATCGGAGTGCCACCAGTGCAGAGCTTGCTGAGGAATGGCAGCAGGCAGGTGTGAGCGCATCTGCACGCACAGTGAGGCAAAGACTTTTGGAAGATGGTCTGGTGTCAAAAAGGGCAGCAAAGAAGCCACTTCTCTCCAAAAAAAACATCAGGGAAAAAAAGATTGATCTTATGCAAAAAGTATTTTGGGTCCTTGAAACTCCCCAGAACTTAATCCCATTGAGAACTGGTGGTCAATCCTCAAGAGGCGGGTGGAAAAACAAAAACCCACAAATTCTGACAAACTCTGAGAAGTGATTATGAAAGAATGGCTTGTTATCAGTCAGGATTTGGCCCAGAAGTTGATTATGAGCCTGCCCAGTCTAATTGCAGAAGGTCCTGAAAAAGGACTCTTTGCATAAATGTCATGTAATTGTGGATAAAAGCCTTTGAAACTTATGAAGTGCTTGTAATTATATTTCAGTACACCACAGAAACAACTGAAACAAAGATCTAAAAGCAGTTTAGCAGCAAACTTTGTGAAAACTAATATTTGTGTCATTCTCAAATCTTTTGGCCATGACTGTAGATAGAACATTTACAGTAATATACGTGCACGTGATGTCATTGTTTTCACAAATTCACATTGTTTACACAGAGATGAGGATTTAAATATTTCTCTCTCTCTCTCTCTCTCTCTCTCTCTCTCTCTCTCTCTCTCTCTCCCTCTCTAACCGCATAAAACATGCATTTAAAAACATCTTGTTTTTAAAGAGTGTTGTGTAAATGGACCCTAAGTCTGTTAATGAACTGTTTAGCGTGGCAGAAAAGAAAACTGTTTTATGATTATTTGTGACCTGCCTGTATGTCTTAAAACTATTTGGATATCTATTTGTTTGTCATCCCTTGCAAAGTTTCCCTCTCTCTCTCCTTGCCTCTGTTTTATTCTCCTCCCACTCTTTTGTGTCTAACCCTGAAACAGAGTGCAGCTCAGCTAGGTAAAGAGGAATGAATGTAGTTGTTTCTCTGAGGAGACTGGAGGTCTGGCTCGCTCTTCAGATGGCACGGTGTTAGTTGGGGAATGTGCAATTATGGAGCTCGGTCCTTTGATCCCACTTTTTCCATCAGGCCTAAATTGTCCTCACATTGAGCACGGCCGTGTATCCTTGGGCACTCTCCTTGCGCAGGCTTTCTTTCATGTACGCCCCTTTGGAACTCGAAGCATCCCAGTCTGAAAACTGAGCTTTTCCCCAGCCATGCTCCAGTGCTGGAGCGAGCCATGCTTTTGTTTCGTGTGTATGTGTGTGCGTGTGCGTGTGCGTGTGCGTGTGTGTGTGCGTGTGTGTGTGTGTGTGTGTGTGTGTGTGTGTGTGTGTGTGTGTGTGTGTGTGTGTGTGTGTGTGTGTGTGTGTGCAGGCACTAGAGCAAGTGAAAGGTAAAATTAGAACAAAATCAGCTGAATGTTTCAGATTGAGAAATGTGTATGTTTTGGATAGTACGTTTGAACTGATTGCATTCAGATATCTTTTGTTAATGTTTGTATGAATTTCTGGACATTAAGTTCAATGTTTGCTCTAAATAACCCCACACTTCTCATGCATGCAGATAATGCGTGCATGTCTGTTTGCGTGTGTGTTTGTGTTGAGTGTCACACTTTTTTTTTCACTGATTTTTTCCATATGCTCCAGTACGTTATCTATGCTTCACATAATAGCTTCCACCTCTGAGGGATTAACCCATGAAGTTTATAGACTTTCTTTCATTCTTCGCCCCCCCTTTTTTATTTCTTGCCCAGGTCTAAATTACTAATGGCAGGCGTAGTGTCCGTTAAGCTGTGGGACCACAGCTGCATGCTTTCCTTATGTACTCTGCGGGTCGTCTTTTCTTGTGCTAATGGCTCCTACAAAGTCAGGGCACCTGGACGGTCCATGCGTTCAACTCCCATCATGCCATTGTTACAGTAGTATGCTCTGTCATGGCCATATCCTCTTCTTTTATGACATGGCTTGCTCAAGCAGTAATCAATAATTATATGAGAACATGGAGTCTGATAGCAAAAGCGGTTAGAAGTCTGCCATTAAGTGGTACATATACTGTTGGGTACCCCATGTATTCCTGGTGCATATTTTTGGTTGCAAAACAAGCATTTGATTGATGCTTATATCAGCACATTTACACCACAAATGGCTTCAAGAAGCAGAGATTTTGCGGTGTCTGCCACTGTGGTTTGCAGATTCTCAGCACTTAAATGAGGATCCAGCAGAATGTCACAATCACATGATTGAATATGATATAATCATACAATTATAATAAATTAACAGATTCTTAATTTTTTCTTAACATCTTAATGTTATATATAATAAATGAGTATACCTTGCCATCATCACTAGCGATGTGAATTGTATGAAGCTTTTGAAGAAGAATACGTAAAGTTTGTATTAAATTCCAATTCTTGAGAGATTTTAGAAAAAAAAAGAAGCTTTAGGATATCTTCACACATGTAGTTTAGTTCTCTTGGTTCTATTCTTGAGCATTCCATCCTTATTTTATATTCGTGGTCTGTGTTGTATTCACATTTCAGTCGACCGTGTCAGAGTTTGTTTGAAAGTGGACTGAGACCCACCTTTTTAGTGGTCTCTGTGCACACTACTCCTTCTGGAGCAACCTGTGGTTTAGTTGCATTTTAAAGGTTCCAGTTACAAGTTTGGTGCAACTTTCAGCTTAACCACAAAACCAAACCAAACCCAAAAGGGTTAATTGTGGGTATGGAACTGGTGGAAAATGGAAAGGTTGTCCAGTATACACAACTTCAGGTCTTTACTATAGAGCGCAACAGACCTGAAAGTAAAAAAACAACATTAATTTTAAAACCTTAAAAATAGACCACTTGTGTGGTCTGATGTTGTTAATTGATTGTACATGCTTTTGTTCAACCTGTCTGTTTGTATTATTTCATCTTATTTTTAAAACAATTGTTTTTAGTATGGGGACTCATGGTGGTGCAGTGGGTAGCACGTTTGCCTCACAGCAAGAAGGTCGCTGGTTCGAGCCTCGGCTGGGTCAGTTGGCATTTCTGTGTGGAGTTTGCATGTTCTTCCCGTGTTGGCGTGGGATTCCTCCGGGTGCTCCGGTTTCCCCCACAAGTCCAAAGACATGCGCTATAGGTGAATTGGGTAGGCTAAATTGTCCGTAGTGTATGTGTGTGAATGGGTGTGTGTGGATGTTTCCCAGTGATGGGTTGCAGCTGGATGGTCATCCGCTGGGTAGAACATATGCTGGATAAGTTGGCGGTTCATTCCACTGTGGCGACCCCAGATTAATAAAGGGACTAAGCCGAAATGAAAATGAATGAATGAATGAATGTTTTTAGTATTGAAATTAATCAAACTGTATTGCCCATGATACCATACAGAATATTCCACGAATCAGAGAGTCCCAGTTAGTAAATAGAACCAAAACAGATCCTTAGTTCCCCCAACTCCAATTACCACATTCCACAAGGACATTTTCAGTAAACCTTCAATATATTGTTTCTATAGATATAATATAGATCTATTCTATAGATTATACATATATTTTTCACTCATTAAAGATTAGTATATTCTTGTACCTCTGTCTTTTTACTTGATTTTCATATACTTCTTTGTTACAAGGAAGTTTTGTTCACTCTTAAAATGCTTTACCAAAGACATTTAAAAATCACTATGGGAAAAATAAATGGGAAAAGTACTTCCACAATCAGTGCTGTTAAAAATACGCTCGACAGTATTTTCAGTCCAGGAGTTGCAAATCAGTCGGTGGTAGTGTGCGCATGATTGTCACACTCTCAAGACCACCCTACAATACTGGCCTTGTAAAATGTGAAATGCATATTGTCGTTTTAGTTATTTTATCAGGAATTTTTAGGTCCTTTTTTAGGTTTTTCAGTTCTACTGACAGCACACACTACATGCAGATGTGTTTCAAAGATGTTCTGTAAGCAGCCAAAGAGTTTCATTTCTTGCTGCTTGTTTCTGCATGATGAGAAGATAAGAAACATCAGCCACTTGGAAAAACACAAAGAGCAAAACAGTCAGCGATGATAAACAATACCACTTGATAGCCAGCATTGCATTCAGTACTGAATCATATGGCAAACTTTTTGACGATCATTTATGTCTTTTCGATTCCATTGCCAATGCTGTAAATTTCCAGCTCAAACTATCCTCATCCAGAACTTCCAAAAATATGTTCTGAAGTGGCCAAGTCATGCATATAAATCTCATCGGGAGTTTAAGATTACTTTGAGAGGCACTGCATGTGCTATTCAGCATGAGCACTAGCTAGTGTTGAGTTGAATGGCTTTTTTTCTAAGAGCATCTCCAGTTCAGTAATTCTTGTCCAGATGAATTGCTATTTGAAGGGAGTGTACTGTAACTCGATGTGCCAGATCACAATTTTCTGTAACAAAGGTTAATAACGTCTGTTGGCTATCAGTTCTTCTGTCGGGGTGTATTTTTTTCCGTATAGTTGGCTTCTGTGTGTTTTCCCCCCTGCTGAGCTTCTGCAAAGCTTTTCAAGGAATGCATCCAGGGAATCTCTCCTGAGATACAGAAGAGCTCCATCGGGCCACTTATCCTCTTTGTTTAGTGCTGAACTAACTGAAAGTAACATGCAGAATCTGACCTGTCAGAGTAACATAGCGGTTTCGCTTCACTTACACACACTGTAGTTTTAATGTAAGCCGAAGGAATGCTTACGTTTGCAGACAGGAGGAAAATGTAGCCTAGTACCACTCTGGAGGATTGTGAAATAGAGTATTTTTAAACACAAGAGCCCTGGCTGTGGAGGGAAATGTTGCTTATTCACCCACTGCTTTAGAACTGACACCTCAGCAATCAAACACACCACTCTTGGCTCTGTCAAGACTTTAAACCAATGTCTAAACTCTTTTGGAGTTGAGTGAAATGTATCAGCACTTTTCTCCTTCATCATATTCAACTAGGAATATATAAGCATGACTAAACTGCATGGTTATTAATAAACATTAATGTTTTTAAAACTATAGTAAGGATTATTGTTATTACTTATACAGCTGATTATAGCACTGGGAAGTATTTAAAAATAAAAATATATATATATATAAAGAAATAATTATTAAAAAAGTTTTTTTTTGGCAAACACTGAATTTTAAATAATCAGACAAGTCATTCAGACAACTCTATCTTTCAATAGGTCGTTTAAGTTTTATGTTAAGCAGATCTCACAATTTCTTTACAGAATATATATCAAAGTTTGTATTTAGTCAAATGTAAATTACTGATATATTACCATTTTTATTCTGTAATTCAGCTAAACCTAAATGTGACGCATTTAAATCTATATCTTGGCCATTTACCAGTCATCAGGTTCATCAAATTATAGTTTATGTAGGAACATATGACAAACCTGTATATTTTGAGATTTGTTAAATATATTAAAGTTACTTGACAAGTTACTTGTACGTTTATTTTAAATATAAACGTAAATGGATTATCATAGCCAAACCAGAATTATGATATCATGCTGCATCATGTTTTGTAACTAATGGAGCATAGTAAAAGCTTTTTCTTTTCATGCACCTTGGTTATGGTAACGAATCCAAATTTTTTAAAATCATACTTGTTGTTAGTGTGTGCTGTGGTTTTAATATGAACTATTATCAAGCCATCATCTACAAGAAGAGATGTTATATCTGTGTAGGTAATAAATAAATATGACTTTATCTCTATCTATTAAAATAACCTCTTAGGAAACACTTAGAAAACCTGTCCTCTCTGTGTTGCAGGTACTGCAGAAGGGTAGAAGAAGGCCTCTTAAGCAGTGCGCACTGCAGCAGAGAGCAGTATGGTATATGTCAGCTGTCGTGGGCCGTTAAGCGTCTGGCGGAATGTGATTGAAGTGGTAAGCCTGGCGGTGGACCCGTGTTGAAACCACCTTCCTCTGGCTCGCTGCCAACCCCAGCTGCCAGATCCTACAGGGAGGTACGACCCTGACCCACAAAACCCAAGAATTAAACATTAGTTAGGGTTTCCCACTGAGGTGTGGAGTGCTCTTTCAGACATGGTATCTCACACGGCTTGGCAGACCTCAGACATATACATAAAATCTGTGATTTACCATTGCTGCCGTGCTTCCCTTTGCATGCGTAATGAGATCACATGCAGTATGGGCTGCGGGTTAAGGACTTAGACTGTTAGTTATTCAGTACGTAGATGCTTTTGGTTGAAATTAAGCTTTTGATTTTTATGGCTAGACTTTGTGATTTGATACATCAATGTTTGTGTTTTGACTGTGGTATGAAAGCCTAGTGAGGACTGACGATTTTGCTTTCACACTTGAGGAACATTTCCTACAGAAGGGCTGCAAAATATGTCGCTTCAGCATCGGTAATGCAATGGTGACGTCTGCAATAGTTGGGATTATAATTAACCAGTAACCTCAATGCAGAACACGTGATTTGTTGAGTCATTTCAAAGATTAACATTAATGCAGTGAAATAGTTTCATTTGAATATGTTTTTAAGGCATGTGCCTATGTACGATTTCAAGCTAATTTAAACCATTACTAAGAATTTATAGTACGTGGCTTTAACAAAGATTAATTGCATTGAATTATTTAGACTATACAGTGTTGTTTTACATTTAATTATTGAGTTTCTGTACATCAGTATTGTTAGAATCCATGGAAAACCACAAAGCACTGTTTTATTTCATTTGTATATTTGTTCTGTTGTAATAATCTATGTTTGTAATTTGTTTATTATAAATTAATGCAGATGCACTCCTCTACAAAATCATGCCAATCAAATCATCCCAATTAAAGTAAAATTTAAGTCATCTTGTTAAATTATCACATATCACAATATATGTCTCAGAAAAACTCGTGCATCCCTAGTTCCTGGAACTATTGGAGAAAGTTCTCATTTTTTGGGATGTTTGCTCTGCAGGAACTGAGGATGATTTAAGTACTAAAAATGCCATTTGGGGGAATTAAATTAGCTTCAAAGACCCTACTTCAAAGCAGGGTCTAATCCAGCACAAAAGGAACTATAGTGATGTACGTGTAAGCTGCTTTAAGTGATGACCTTGATGTCCATTTGACATCTACACATTGATGCCCTTTCGACCAGCAAAATAGTGATACAAAAAGTATTATAATATAAAAAAAGTTTTATTTATCTGAAGGCTCCAATTCCAAATTTACACTGTATTTTGTATTTTTACAATCATGTAATCTACCTTAATGTTAAAGACATCAAATTTACATTTAATATCTAACATTGGTGTCACATTTTAGACATGTTGGATGTCAAATTGTTGTTGTTTTGACCACAAGGCTAGCAATTGAAATCATTTTTGATGTCTTTTTTGATGTTGTTTTGACATCAAGGTGCCCTCTGGGAATAGACTTTCATCAGCTGGAAAGAAATCTTTCACATTTCATAGAAAATTAAAAAAATACCATCTTGATTTTGTTTTTAGAACATGGATGAACGCCTTATTGGCTTTGGATGACATAAAGGTGATTTAATGATGACAATTTTAGGTGAAATAACTCGAACTGCAGTATCTTCAACGGACCTTTAGGAAAGCCCAACCCCAGAAAACTGCCTGCTATGGAGACAGATTTCTGTGGCTTATTCTCACATTCCTTTCTGATAAAAATGTTTTAGGGAGGACGAATAGAGGCGCTCGCGAAGAATGAAAGAGTACCAGGGCTGGTGCAGACGAGAGTCTGGCTGCCTGCCCTGGAAAGCCACACGTAAGTGTCTTTAATTGCTAGACAAAGCTGAATAATTCTTTCATAATTTAAATTTATACAGTTGCATTAGTAAGGTCATAACATGCTGACAGAGAGTACTGACTATCACGGAGTAATCATTCTTTGTAAAACTAAAAGCAGTGCTCTTTTAGAAACACTGTTGTTGTGTTTAAAGACTTATTCACTGTAAGTGACTGGTTGTCCCCTAAACTAAGGCAGCTTCCTAACCTCACAAGTGACTGATTTGTAGCATCTTTTGGCTTCACTCACAACTGATTTCATTAGATTTGTTTATTTGCATGTTGCCAGGGTAACAGCCCACAATTCTAATAATTTGCTACTATTGAAAAGGTTAAGGGTCAAGAGTCAAGACCTGTAAGACCGTAATTAAGTTAGGTTTTATGCAATTAATCAAAATTGGCAATAAAAAGATATGTATTGTAATACAACAGAAGTTTTAAAAACTGTTTCCAACATTAATACACTGATACAAAATCAATTCGTCTTGGTAGACAGATATAAGTCCTGCACAGTGGCCAGAGGGATTTTAAGCCATTCTTCTTGCAAAATAGTGACCAGGTCACTATGTGATGCTGATGGAGGAAAACGTTTCCCGACTCGCTCCTCCAAAACACCCTAACATAGTTCAATAATGCTTAGATCTGGTTTATGTGCAGGCCATGGGAGATGTTACTTTATTTTACTAGACAACTGTTGCTAGCCTCTGAGTGTTGTGTACACTACACTAACTCTTGAACAGGACCCCAAAACATTAGTGTAAAACACACACTGTACACAAACATTATGAAAATTCAGGTTTTAATACTAAATAGTATTAAATGTCTATTTTTTTATTTATTTACATTGCTTGTATATTTCAAATGAACATTTCTCTTGGCGCTCCTACCCTTTTTCTCATACATTTTTAATCATTTTTATATAATATCCATATTTGATCATCATATTTTCTGACTATCATGTCAGAAGCTGTAGGCAGTGCACAAGGTTTTGAAACGTATTTCTCTTTTTTCAAGTAAATGCTTTTTAAAGAATTTGAAACATTACATTTATGTTCTCACCCTCCCATTCAATGACCTTCTTTTCGGTCAAGGATCTGCGTTGTGCCCCATCAGTTTTAACAAATTGGTAAACGACTAGGAATGTGTTTGTGTGTGCCACAGTGATCCTAGTTTCCTTCTTTAAATGATTGACTCTGTAGAAGGTCAGCCCTCCTAGGGGAGCGTCCCTGGACCCTCCCTTGACCCCCATCAGAAAGATGACTGTGTCTGACACATCTTCCCTCAGGCAGACTCCAAGGTGAGAACGAAGAGTACTCCGTCATAACTCATTTGTCAAAATATGCTTAAAATGAATTAGTCACATGATTGATTCAGTGCATTTTGAGTTATTTTATTCTTTTGTGCTATTCCATGAATTTAAATCTACTGAATATAATACAGTTATAAATACATACATTTAGCATTAAACCTGAAATTCTGTCTTAACTATGTTGTTTTGGTTACCTTTGCTGCTATAAATGTGTGTAGCACCGGTAGCTCCAGCCATCTGCTCTGTCCATTAAAGAGGTACAGATGCCTCTGGCTCCCTGGGTCAGATGGATTTGTTGGGGTTGCTGACTGCAAGATGAGGTTTTTAACTTATTGAATGTCCTGCTCTTTACAGCCGAGGGGGCTTGTTTGTGCACATATGTCTGTTCTGTAGCACTGCGGTGATGAATGACTATCTCTCAGGTGAGCAGTAACTTTTTCTTCATAGAGCAAACGGGATATGCAATTCTGATGACTGGGGGGTAGTTCTTCTGGAAGAGCTTGCAGGAAAAAAATTGAGGTCTTCAGGCATGCTGGAAAATGACTTTGTCTAAGATTCATACATATATTTGTGCATCAAAGTCCTTTTTGAAGCCAACTGGATACAGTTGTACCACATGCCCTCAGGTTCCCCATCTTTCAGTGAGTATCTTTGCATATACAGCTTTACCTCAGTTATGCTCAACAACCGATCAATGTGTACTGCCAACTTGAGACTATGCAATATTGGTCTGTAGTCATCTAAATTTGGGTTTGTCCTGAAATATGTCAGAATGCATATTGCTTCCCAAACAATTATCATTAAGAAGGTGTAGCTAGTGACTGACCTGTGAAAACTAGAGTGTAAACAAACCTTGAGGAAACAACATGAATTCAGGAGTGATGTTGGAATAGATTCAATGATATTCGCCGCAAGTTGTCTTGGTTACTAAGACTTTAATGGTTAAGGCCTTGGTAATTAAGGCATAAGGCGTTGCAAATTTTAATAAGATGGATTATGCAAACCAATCGGGTGATTTTTCAGTGTGAGCATGTCTTAAAGTTTTGGCTTTTCACATTTTGATGTGAAAGACAAATTATTTCAGCATTTTTTGCATTGTGCTTTTAGTAATTAATTGTTTTATTGTTTTTATACATAATTTTTTTTATACATGTCCAATGTTTATTTTGCATTTTTCTTGCATTTAGATTATTTCGTTTTCAATAATTAATGCTCACTTCAGCTGTGTCCGGTCAA